>JAODAL010019953.1:0-70662 GCA_025379985.1 Phyllomedusa bahiana | reverse complement strand
CGCTTTGCCCCCTTTTTTGAATGATGGAGCTTCACATAGCCTCGTTCAACGCAAAGGGCCTGAACGCCCCCAAAAAGAGAGCGCAAGTTTTACACCATTTTCACCGCCACAGAGTTCATATTATATGCTTCCAAGAAACTCATTTTAAGATGGGGTGCGCTCCCACCATTAAGTATAAACATCCTGGCTGTTCTGTCCCCACATGAGGCGATGGGGTGTAAGGTGGGGGAGTAGTGCGGGGAGACTTTCCTCCTTCGTATCCAAATGTGGAGCGACGGCCCAAACGGTCGCTTATTGAATAGTAACCATTGGTAGAAACAGAATGCGGTTTATTCACTTGGATACAGCATGATCACTGATACAGAACGGTTTCTTTTTAGTATAAACTTGGTCTTTTGTTCGCTGTTTTTTTTTTGTCCCGTTGCTTTGTGCACTGTTTTTTTTCTGTTTTGCTGAATGTCTGCGCAATTTGCGGGAGTTTGCGGGTCAAAATTATGCTTCGCTACCCCAAAAGATGTGTGTTTCATCACATTAAAGATAAAATAACTAAACAGGAAATGACTCAGCAAGGCTAGAAAAAACAAATCCCTCGGAGAAAAAATTTTACGAACAAAACAGAGGAGCATTTTAAAAATTCTGGTCAGCAGATGGCAGCCGCAACATAAATAATAAAAAATGGGGGGGAAAAAGGAGAAATAAAAAAACATTGAATAACAAACCTATAACTGAATAAAACAGCACACTTTTTGCCAATTTCTCACAATGCGGTCAGGGGAGGGCCATAGCTTCCTTGTTCCTTGGCCCATGGGTTCCAGTTGCCAATTGACCCTGGGCCCCGTACCCATCCTGGTCTCTAATTGTGTCAGTATTCACCGTCCTGAATGCATATTCACTGTCTGTAGATCAAGCTACATTTTTTGAGATCTTCACTTCTCACCCTCTAGTCCAGGGGACTGTGATTCTTTGTGGGGATTTTAATATTACATTGGACCCCACCCTGGATAACGCCACAGGGAAAGCAGCATTATCATACTCTGTCCTATAAAAGGTAAAAAGAGCAATTCTCCAGCTGTGTGATTCATGGATAATTTAGCACCATTCTTATAAAGGTACTTACTTTTTATTCCCCTCCCTATGGAACTTAAGTCACCTGAACTACGTAAGATTTAACATTTTGCCCCTTCCCCCTTTTTCTCTCTACCCAATTGAAAAATGTTTTTGGGCTGAAAACGCGCCCTCTTCTCCCCTCCAATTACCGCTTTTGGGGAGCGACTGGAATTGGGGAAATTTTAAATGAATCCCTGCTTTTAGACATTCCCCTGTAGTGTAGAGATTAAAAATGCCATCGCTCAATTCAAAAAACACCATGCAAACGATCCCTGATCACCCATCAACCAATGGGAAACCCTTAAATGTGTGATCACTAATTAAACATGTTTCCAGACTTAAAATAGAAAGAGCAGCTGTACTTAAATCACCCTTTTCCAGAGTATTGCCCAAAATTTGGCCCAAAAACAGCTCCCCTCGTCTCCCATACTCCATGAACTACAGGATGCAAGCCGATTTAACTTTTTTTTAGAGGCCTCCTGGGGCCGAATGATTCATATTTATCTCAACAAGTTCTAGGAGTATGACAACAAGAGCACATGGATGTTAGCTAGAGCAGTCCGTTGCCAAATGGCGCAATCCCACATTCCAACAAATATTTGCGGGTTGGGGCTATATTTTTTTAAAATTTTAGGGCTGAACTGCTAACCTTTGCAATACGGAGTCTACCTACCCCCGTAATTTAAAATCCTCAATAAAAAAATATTTTGCAAAGGTCATAGGTTTCTTTATAAAAGTCCTCTTTTTTTAACAACACATCTTTTTAAAACATTTAATGTAATGTGCATGCTACTTGCGTTTCTCCAGGTTCATAGATTAGCAGCCTGCCTGAAAGTCTTAATGTATAGGCTCCAAAGACATCTACTTTCCAAACGCCAAAACGTGGTGTATAAGCAGACAGGCGGTGCAGAGATAGACGTGTGACGTTTCGGGGTGTATCCAACACCTGTCTCAAACACTACTCACATTTAAAAATATCCGTAAAAACCCCAAATTTCCTTTGCGTTTTTATGGATATTTTTATTCTTTTATATTATAAACAACTTTACCCAAAATTGCCATTTTAAAGCGTTGGCTGAAATTTATATACTTCTCAATAAACAACAAAAGTTCAGGAAAATGTAACCTGGAATCCCGATGAGGTTAAATGTCCCGAAGGTCGGGCAGGTTTCCGCCAAAAATATCTACTGATTTCATGCCTTTAAACAAGATCATAGGACACCGGTTTAGAGTCCTCCATAAGAACACCACACGACGTTTCGGGGGATAAACCCCCGCCCCCCTTTCTCAAATGGACAGGACCTAGTACGCTATCTATTTGTACTCCTGAATGCAGGTGAGGGGGAATTAAAACCCGCCACTATGCCCCTACAAGACACACACTAATTTAGCCTAATATACCATTTAAAATTTTAACATACTATCTATACAAACATTCTTTTCAACACAGAAAAAGGTATGTACAATTACATATTCCATTTTTTAATCCCAAAAAAACTTTCAAAGATAAATCCACATATTTCGCTTCAAACACGTACTCTACCTATCGTCACTTCCTTTAATACAAAGTAGCACAGCTGGTTGCCCTCCTTATGTTGCCAGGGACCCCTTATGTAGTCAGGGCCCCCTGAGGTTGCCCCCCTTATGTAGTCAGGGGCCCCCTTATGTTGCCAGGGCCCCCCTAAGTTATTCAGGGACCTCTTATGTAGTCAGGGCCCCCTGAGGTTGCCCCCCTTAGTTATTCAGGGCCCCCTGAGGTTGCCCCCCTTATGTTGTCAGGGCCCCCTTATGTAGTCAGGGCCACCTGAGGTTGCCCCCCTTATGTTGCCAGGGCCCCCCTTAGGTATTCAGAGACCCCTTATGTAGTCAGGGCCCCCTGAGGTTGCCCCCCCATTATGTAGTCAGGGCCCCCTGAGGTTGCCCCCTTATGTCGTCAGGGCCCCCTGGGGTTGCCCCCTTTATGTAGTCAGGGCCCCCTTATGTAGTCAGGGCCCCCCTTAGGTATTCAGGGACCCCTTTTGTGGTCAGGGCCCCCTGAGGTTGCCCCCCTTATGTAGTCAGGGCCCCCTTGGGTTGCCAGGGCCGCTTTAGGTACTTAAAAAAAAAAAACAACAAACATCCACTCACCTGGCTCCCGCTCCTGGCTGCTCCCGGACGCTCCCGCCGGCCTCTAGGCAAAAGCGGCGCGGTGAAGTGACGCACCGCGCGCCTATGTCATCACTACAGGCCGGAGCCTGGCAGGCTTCAGGCTTAACGGCTGAAGCCTGCCAGTGTGTACAGCGGAGCGGTGCGCTAGCTGCGCTCTGCTCCGCTGACACTGCGCATCCCCGGGAGCCGGGGACATTAGTCCCCGACTCCCGGGCCCGGTCTCTGAGCGCTCGGGACGTGGGCCCGGGCGTTCACTGACCAGATGCGGCGGGCGGGCCCCGGAGAGCGGTGGCACTGCCTCCGGGGCCCTCAGCAGCTCGGTGGGGCCCACCGGGGGATTCACCGATCCCCCGGTGGCCCAGTCCGAGCCTGCCTGCAACTCTAAAGGAGTAATCTACCTGTTGAAATGCCCATGTGGGGCAGACATCGCGTCACATTAAAGTTAGAATTACAGAACATTGTTCGAGTATTAGGAACATGAAAATCCAGAAAACACTTGAAGGTAGTGAAAAAAGAAAGTTTGGTGAAACTACGGTCGCCAAACATTTCAGTGAATATAATCATGCGGTAACGGAACTTCGATGGTGTGTACTAGAGGAGGTTGCATTTAAAACAATAGAGAATATTGAGAGACGGCTTCTGCAAAGAGAGGCAGCCTGGATTTTCAGGCTTAACACGCTAGCTCCAGCTGGCATGAATGAAAATTTAAACTTACGAGTGTTTCTTTGAATGTATGTGTACTTTGTATCTTTTAATGATTGAGATGTAACAAAGGGTGCTTAAGTATGTTGACTACATTTCAGCTGTGCTACTTTGTATTAAAGGAAGTGACGATAGGTAGAGTACGTGTTTGAGAAAGGGGTTGGATACGCCCCGAAACATCACACATCTATCTTGGCACTCCACAATTTGGCATTCGGAAAGTAGATGCCTTTGGAGCCTATACATTAAGACTTTCAGACTGACTGCTAATCTATGAACTTGGAGAAACGCAAGTAGCATGAGGCATGCACATTACGTTACATGTTTTAAAAAGATGTGTTGTTAATAAGGAGGACTTTTCTAAATAAACTATGACCCTTGCTAAATATATATATTGAGCACTCCCATATTCCCTCTATAAAAACCACATCAAATGCAGTGGCCCATTGCACTAGCAACATTGCTGAAACCTTCTATACCTTTTACTCTAAGTTGTACAATCTCCCAGCTTCCCCTCAACCCACACAACTGTTAGTTTTCTCCCATCGTTCTCTACATTCAAGAATTCCAGAGTTTATCTCTCAGCAGCTGAAGGATCCTTTTTCCTCTGAGGTATTAGATCTGGTCATTAAGGATCTTACGCCCAGGGTCGGATGGCTTAACAGCTATATTTGTTAAAACCTTGCAAGACCAATGATCTCCATTAATGTTGAAGGCATTTAATGCCATCTCCCCTGACATCCCCTTTCCTTCACAGGTGACAATGGCGCATGTGGCTGTGATCCCTAAGCCCAGAAGAGATCGGCAATCTTATGGCAGCTACTGTCCCATCTCCTTCCTTGATGTGGACCTCCAAGTATAAGCTAAATTACTTGCCAATGGGCTTAACCCATTAGCTAATTCACCCAAATCAAGTAGGATTTGTCCCAGTAGAGAATCTCGAGACAACACACTTAAAACTCTTGACATCATTAAGTATGCCTGCTCCCATAAAATACCCCTTATGCTATCACTAGATACAGAGAAGGTGTTCAGTAGAATTTCATGGCCTTCTCTTCATCAGACCCTCTTCCACATAGGATTAGGCCCTTCCTTCGTATCCAAAATTTCCACACTTTTCAAATCAACCACTGCACGCATTAAAATAAATTAATCTCTATCTGAACCATTTCCCATATCAAATGGGACAAGAAAGGGGTGTCTTCTATCTCCATTGTTATACATATCAACAATGGAGAATTTGATGGCATCTATAAGATCCAATCCTGACATTAAGGGGCTTGACATTGGGATGCGGGAATAGAAGTGCTCTGTGTTTGCTGATGATTTGCTACTTTACCCTACAAACCCATATATATCTCTTCCAGCCGTGATGGCAGAAAGAAAATGCTTTGGAGGCTGGACAAATTTTGAGATTAATCTCTCCAAATCCGATGCGCTCAATGTCCGTCTCCCTTCACAGGATCAGATCTTCCTGTAATCTAACTTTCCATTGGCGTGACCTAAGGTGGGTATTTCCTATCTTTGGATACATATCCCTGCAGATCTCTCAAAACTTCTCTCCAATAATTTACTCCCACTTCTAAACCAAACGCAAAGGATTTAGATGGGTGAAATAATAAAAACCTCTCATGGTTTGGTAGGATAAACATGCTTAACATGCCTATCCTCCCTAAGTTCCTGTATCTTTTCCAAACCATTCCCATTCACATCCCTGTGATATTCTGGAAAAAGGTCAGACACTGCTTCAGTTTTTGTTTGGTTCACCCATAGACCAAGAATCGCATATGATACGCTCATTAGATCCAAGGGTGCAGGCGGCACTGGTCTACCAGATGGCAGGCTACCTGGCCTCAGACTATTCGCGTTTTCTAACATTGACAGTAGACCGGGATAAGAAGCTATTGGTCAATCTAGCGACAAATATTTGCTCTTCTGTGTTAGCAACACAGACCCCACTACTCAAAGAAAGTTCCCTTCATCCTTCTGTACCAAACACACACCAGTGATTCTTTGCTGTCTGGTCACTCTAAACCAGGGGTGTCAAACTGCTGCCCTCCAGCTGTTGGGAAACTATAACTCCCATCTGGCATTTGTATAATCTATAACAGTGGGCATGATGGGAGATGTAGTTTCCCAACAGCTGTAGGGCCGCAATTTGACACCCCTGCTCTAAACTATCTAAACAGATCCTCATCCTTCGCGTTGCACAGGGATCTGCTCATGATGACTTTGGTTGTACTTTCTCTGGAGGTGGTTGTGTCCTAACACTAAGAGGTAATATATGATCGGATTGTGGGTTTAAAGAGATCTATTACTGTCCCTTCCCTTTACCTCTCCCCGCCCTTTTTTTTCCTTTGTCTCCCCTTCTTGTTTTTGTATGTGTAGTCTCACTCTTCTCTGTGTGAGTACACACTGGTACAGGAACTTACAGTGTCCTATACATCTATCTACGATTTATCCCTATCAGTATATGACTCAATTGATTTCAAATTTTTGGGAAAGTCTATCAACCTCTATTATGTTAATGTTTTCTATGGGGCCGTTTACACGGCACAGAGCAAATACCGGTTCGATTATCCAACCGGTATTTGCTCTGTTTTGGGACCGTTTTACAGCCGCAGAGGGACAGCTTTTCTCCACTGTTTGCAGAGAAAAGCCCTCCCCATTTGCATTGACAGGTTCATGTTCTGCCCGAAAACCGGGCGGAAGAATGAACATATTGAATGTTTTCGGACGGACGGACGGACGGACGGACGGCCGGCAGTATAAAAAAAGTCCGGCGGAAAATCCATGCAGTGGGGACTGCTGCACTGATTTTCCATAGAGGTCCGTGCTAAAATTTGATAGCCAGTTTACAGACGGATTTCAAAACCGAAAACAGTTTGTAAAACCGGCTAAAAAAAACCCCCTAGCCGTGGGGACATGCCCTATGTATACAAGTCATTTATTTCTGATAGTGATGATATTTGCTCACGACTATACATATTTTGACTTGACTAAACAATATGTAACATTGTTTACTGTTCTCTTTTTGTATCATTGTGCCTTAATGAAAACCTTTTTGAATTGTAAAAAAGAAAAAGAAATGATAGGCAATTAGTAACACAACCCCTATAAAGGAGTGGTTCTGGAGGTGACCACAGACCAGTTCTTTGTTATCCTTTTTAGCTGTTCTTTTGGTCACTTTGGCATTTTGTCAATGCTCTCACCTCCAGAGGTAGCATGAGGTGGTGTCTACAAACCACAGAAGTTGCGCAGATAGTGCAGCTCATCCAGGATGGCACATCAATGTGAGCTGTGGCAAGAAGGTTAGCTGTGTCTGTCAGCACAGTGGTCAGAGCATGGAGCACTTACCGGGAGACAGGCCAGCACACTAGAAGACGTGGAAGGGGCCATATAAAGACAACAACTCAGCAGCCGGACTGCTACCTCCTCCTTTGTGCATACAGCCCATCAGGGCGATTGGAATTTGTCAAGAGAACACCAAGGTTGCGATGCAGCAAATCCAGTGTGCTTGGCAGAGGTACCCTGACTGCCATTAGACACATTGTGAGACCATATGCAGGTGCAGTGGGCCCTGGGTTCCTTCTGATGTATGACAATGATAGGCCTCACGTGGCTGAAGTGTCATCAGTTCCTATATGATGAAAGCATTGGTGCTATGGACTGGCTTACCCGTTCTCAAGACCTGAATTTAATTGAGCACATCTGGGACATCAAGTCTCATTTCATCCACCAAAGCCATGTTGCACCACAGACTATTCTGGAGTTGACTGATGCTTTAATCAAGGTCTGGGAGGAGATCCCTCAGGAGAACATCCACCGGTACCTCATCAGGAATATGCCCAGGCATTGTAGGGAGGTCATAAAGGCATGCGAGGGCCACACACACTACTGCGCCTCATTTCTTTGAGGCATTGCCACTGAAGCTAGTTCGTCCATCGGGCATAATAAAAATAAAAAATAAAAAACCTTACCTTGTAAACCCTTTCCTTCCACCGCTGTCCCAGTGATTCAGGCAGATGTCACCACTCAGTTTTCACATAACCCTGGAGCAAATCACATGACACAGTGATTACATGTGGTATATCCAGCACATGACCACTGATGCCTGTGAATGGCTCTGGGGGCACATGAAAGTTAAATGGTGATGCCATCTGCCAAAATTACCAGGACAGCCGCAGCGCTGGAACCAGAGTGTTTACAAGGTAAATTTTTGTTCTATTTTTTTTTTATCATGCCACAATGAACTAACAAGCTTCTTTTTTTAGTTATGGAGCACCCCTTTAAAATGTATCAGGTATAGGCTCGTACTATCTTTTTAGGCTGGGCAAATTTGGCACTAAAATAGTCTATAATGGGCCTAATTTTAGTGTTCAAACCTGGGATCATCTTAGCAATAATACACAATTGTGTGTGACCTTACTATGCAATATATATGTGCTCAAATAGGCCCCATAGTGAGCACCCTGCACTGAGATATCCTCATCTCCACCACACCTATGGGGGTCTACTTGAGTTCACTGCTTTTTGGCGGTGGTACAGCAGAACCATCTTGTCAAAATGAAGATTGTAATTCATTTTTTGCTAAAACTTTCATTGATTCTTATAAAGACAGACATTCTTCAGAAGCTTATACTGTATGTACATCCTCAAGGAATCGTATCTTTCCTCGTTCTTATTCTTTCCATTAAGTTGTGGAAGGAGTTATTAATCTAATATTTTACCCCAGCTCCCCTCTTTTATCATCCCTCCTAACACTATTACTATATCGTGCTTTAGCATGTTTGATCCTTTGTCACTTTAGCAATCATCCTCATTTCAACCAGAGCCGTTATTGTTTTTATAAGCCTAATTAGCACCCATCACCTGTTCTGCTACAAGCCTGCACAGGAATTAAGAGCAGAAGTTCCTGCACTAGAGCTGTTCTTCCTATTCTAACCAGAAAGGTTGTCAGCAACCCTACACACTCTTCACATGTCAATCTTATGGAGGTTATGCCACCACTTACACCTATGCATCCTCGAAGTAGGTGCATTAACAACAGTACCTTTGGTTTGTGCAGTCATAACTTTAAAACTATCCACACTGGGGCCCATCTAATAGTGCTGTCTAAAAGCTAGCCAGTGTTAACTTAACTTAGACAGGCAGCCTAAAAATGCACCAGCTTTATCAGAGTGGCTCCTGCTGTTTGAGAAATTAGACACTGTAGCTTTTTTTTTTTGCACCAGAATTTTGGTAAAAAAAATCTTGCTGAGGCCACATCCACTTTCCTATGGAGGAAGCTACACCCATTCAGACTAAACCACATCTAATTATCAGGTCTCTTACAACAGGGAATAAAGCAGAGGTTCTCAATTGGTGGTCCATGGACCTCTGGAGGGTCGCCGTGGGCTGCCAGGAGATCTCCAAAGAAAATTTTTTAAAAGTAACCTGTACCAAAGACGTAAACTTACATAATGTACGACTATTGCTTATATCTCTTTTGAAGCCAAGCTTCTAAGGACAGCTCAGTAATATAGCCGTGTGACACAGTTTACACTTAACCTCCTATGGCCATTGACTTAAAAAACTAAAATGTATCCTAGCTCAATGATAAGGAAGAACCAGTAGTGAATAATGGAAATGACATTCTCTCCCTTGCTTGACAGTCTTGGATTTATCATTACAGCCATGCTTCTGCGCTGTCTATGTTAACGCCCATACTCCACCTATATTTCTCCCACTGTTGTTCTCCCTTGTTCAACCATGTGGATGTGTAAGCTGTGTACAGAGTTAGGCTTCCCGGAATACTGTGAAGTCACGGACGAAGAAAACGACTCCAACACCAGTTCAACAACATTTTGGTTTACTGAACTTTTTAGGAAAGTATGGTGAACAAATCCCCCAAACACTTGTGTACAAACTTGTGCCCGAGACCCCTGTGCTGCACAGCGTACCGCCGGGAGTGTATCTTCTGGATGCTCGACAAGTTTACCTACCTAGGGGGTTCGGATAGCTGAACACTCTTTACTTTTTAATACTGTAATAACAAACAGGAACAATCACGTGTGGTGTCGTTCACAGGTGCGCTTGCGTTACAGCACAGCAGCTCACAACTTAACCTGGTTTACCCGCTTTGCCCGAAATACACATACCGTATATACTCGAGTATAAGTCGAGTTTTTCAGCACAAAAAATGTGCTGAAAAATCTCCCCTCGGCTTATACTCGAGTCACTGTCGGCACTCAGGCGCAGCGATGGCCCGAGTGCTGACAGGGACGCTTCAGTTATATGCGGCTCCTCAGGGAGCGCATATAACTGAAGGCCGAGTGAGCGCACAGTGTCCGGGCGCTGCGCTGGTCCGGGCACTGTCCGCGATCCCTTCACCTATATGCGACTCCTCCGGAGCGCATATAGGTGAAGGGATACCACTGCGGGGCACAGAGCGAGCGCTCCGTGCTCCGCAGTGGTCTCCGGGCGGCCGCAGACTCGCGGCTGTCCTGAGATCCCGGCACAGGCAGCGTGTGTCATCACGCTGCGTGCGCGGCCTGATGACGTCACCTGCCTGTGCCGGGAAGACAGGACAGCGCGCGGGAGGCCGGCGAGGGAGACGGAGCAGCAGGGAGTCAGGTGATTGTTTTTTTATTTTTTAAACTGCCTATACCTGCCTACAGCCGGCCCTATACCTTTCTATACCTGCCTACAGCTGCCTATACCTGCCTACAGCCGGCCCTATACCTGTCTACAGCCGGCCCTACAGCTGCCTATACCTGCGTACAGCTGCCTATACCTGCCTTATACCTGCCTACAGCCGGCCCTATACCTGCCTACAGCCGGCCCTATACCTGCCTACAGCCGGCCCTATGTGATAGAAAAAAGTGTGAACACAGCTCACCAGATACTTCGGGAAAAGCAAGGTACGTGAATCCTCCTGTTCAGGGCACGGTGCAATGGAAATCATCCGGCTGAAGCTGAAATGGTGAATACAAGGAAAACTGTTGTAATCCAGCACTCGTACATGCAGGATGTTAGAAAAATGAAGAAGATTCACTCTTTATTGAATAAAAGAACTATAAAATCATGGTAAAAACATCCAAAACACCACAAAGTTGACGCGTTTCAGGCTTATCCTTCAGCCCTTAGTCGTAACATATTAAACAATGGTGCCATACTTCAATATATATCCACCCACCAAACCAATTACTTGTTTCACCTGATATTTAACTCTATATATACCAACTGAAACAGAGAAAAAAAATGTATGCAAAAAATGTATGCAAAAAATCTATGCAAAAAACAGTTTGCAAGTAAAACCTAGACTATTATGACTGATATCTGAAAACATGAATACATGTATTACTGCATAAACCAAAGATGGTATCTATACATATAAAAATTAATATAAATAAAGTAAATTAGACTTATAGTTCAGGCCATTGGGGAATCTGGTGTCCAATACTAATATCCAAAAAGCCTCTCTGTTCATCAACGCTCTCCTCCAATCTCCCCCCGCGTAATGGTTTACTAACGTGTTCTATGGCTATTACCCTAAGATGTTGTAAGTCACCTTGATGTACATCACGGAAATGTTTGGACACCCCAGAAATATTACGGAGGCTGGAATGAGTAGCGTCATAGATGTGTTCCCTCACTCAGATATTGAGACATCTGGTGGTGCACCCTATATTACTGCACCTTACACTGATCACACCAAATAAAGGTTTACAATAATGTGTTGTATGACAGTTCATAAAAGTCTTAATTGTATAACTTTTGCCTGTTGTAAAAGATTCAAAATGCTACGCTTTAACCAAAAATCTACAATGCCCATATATACTTGGTTAACCCGCATTTGAAGGACCCTTTTAGATCAAATCCCAAGAATTTTTTTCGACGTTTGGAAGTATTGGATATCATGCTGGGGGAGGAAACAATGTTTCCAATGGTTTTGGGGTTCTTTTGGACAATATACTATACAGAGAGGGATAAATAAAGGCTCAATGCAGAGATAGAGCATGATCCATATTACTGGACCCTTGGTAATAAAAAAAGGAGAAAAAAAGATTGAAATTTTGCGTAAGTTTCACTTCGATGTTCATGCAGACAAGTTTACTGAGATTACTAATATTATCAATAAGTTATTAACTGTGCTAACAGTGGATCCCGTCCTAAAAAGAAATTCTTTAAAAAATGGGATGTAAATTCTATATCCAAAAGACCCAGAAAAACCATTGGAAAATGGTTTCCCCCTGCATGATAACAATACTTACAAGCGGTCGACTAAAAATTCTTGGATTTGATCTAAAAGGGTCCTTCAAAAATGCTCTCGTCGGGTACCAGTAGACTGTGGGCAAATGGCTATAGATTTTTGGTTTTTAAAGCGCGAGCATTTTCGAATCTTTTACAACAGGCCAAAGTTTACAATTAAGACTTTTATGACTGTCATACACTCATGTAGTTGTACCTTATTTGGTTTGATCTCGGTGATCACGTGTTAAGGCTGCAGTATATAGGGTGCACCACCAGATGTACTCAATATCCGAGTGAGGGAAACACATCTATCGGACGCACTCATTCCAGCCTCCGTAATATTTCTGGGTTGTCCAAACATTTCCGTGATGCACATCAAAGGTGACTTACAACCATCTTAGCGGTCATAGCCATAGAACACGTTAGTAAACCATTACGCGGGGGTGATTGGAGGAGGAGGTTGTTGAACAGGGAGGCTTTTTGGATATTAGTATTGCGGACACCTAGATTCCCCAATGATGCCCTGAACTATAAGTTCTGATTGACTTTTCTATTAATTAATTTGTCTATATGTATAGATACCTTCTTTGGTTTATGCAGTATACATGTATTAATGCTTTCAGATGATCAGTATAATAGTCTAGGTTGTACTTGCAAATTGTTTTTTGCATACATTTTTTGATTCCATTATTTCTCTCTGTTTCAGTTGGTATAATAGAGACGTTTTAAACATCAGGTTTGATGAAACAAGTAATTGGTTTGGTGGAGGTTGATATATATTGAAGTATAGGAACCTTTGTTTGATATTGTCTACGATAAGGCCTGAAGGATAAGCCTGATCGCGTCAATTTGTGGTGTTTTGGATGTTTTTACATGTTTTATAGTTGCTTTTCTTCATTAAATGAGTGATTCTTCTTCATTTTTCCAACATCTGCAGTGTACGAAGTGCTGGATTTTACAACGATTTCCTATGTATACGCTGCCATATACCTGCATATGGGGCCATATACCTGCCTACACTTACCCTCGCGTATGGGGCCATTTACCTGCCTATAATAATCTGCTTATGGGGGACATATAAATGCCTATCTACATGACTATTGGGGCATTTGTGCCTTTTGGGACATATACCTGCCTATACGGCCATTTACACTACCGGCCACTTTCATTAGGTTACACCTGTCCAACTGACTCGTTAACAACTTAAATTTCTAATCAGCAATATCCACATGGCGGCACTCAGTGCATTTAGGCATGTAGACATGGTCAAGGACAATGTCCTTGCAGTTTCAACCGAGCATCCAGTATGTGGGACAGAAGGGTGATTTGAGTGCCATTTTAAACGTGGAATGGTCTGTTTGGTGCCAGAAGGGTGGTCCTGAGTAATGTCAGAAATGCGATGATCTCCTGGGATTTCACGCACAAACTTCTCTAGGGTTTTACAGAGAACTGGTCCGAAAAAGAAAAAAATCCATTGAAGCGGCAGAGGTCCTGTGGGCGGGAAATGCTTGTTGATACAGAGGTCAAAGGAGAATGGGCACAGGACTGGGTTCCGAGCTGATAGAAAGGCAACAGTGCTCAAATCCCCCCCCTTAAAACCCAAGGTGGGAAAGAAAGGGCATCTTAAAACGAACAGTAGGGGCAAAATTTGGGCAGGGGGGGGGCTACAGCAGCGGGAAGACCACACCGGGCCACCCCTTTTGTCAGCTTTTAAAACCGGGAAATTTGAGGGCCCCAAATTTGCCCAAAACTCACCCAAAATTTGGCCCTTTGAAGTTTGGGAAAAATTTGCCTGGTAGAGGGTTCCGTTTTTCTGCTGCACATTGGGAAGGGTTTAGGGTCAAATTTTTGGCGTCAACAACATGAAAGAAGGGCCCAAACCTCCCTTGAAAATCAACAGTTCAGGCTGGGGTGGTGGTGTTCATGGTGTGGGGAAATATTTTTTGGGCCCTTTTTTTTTGGGCCCCTTGGTCCCAATTGAGAATCGTTAAAAACACCTTGTGGAATCTATCCCCACGAAAAATTTTGACCCATTTTTAAAGGGAAAAAAGGGGGGCCCAAACCCGGGGTTACTAGCAGGGTTGTACCTAATAAAAGTGGCCGGGTGGGTGTATTTTTTGGCGGGAACCCAAAAACTGCCTATGAAAATTTTATTTTTTATCCATTTTTTTTTTTTTAAAAAAATTTCCCAGTACCGCTGCATTTTTTTACTCAAGGTTTTTACTGGGTGGGTTTTAAAATGAGTTTTTTCCGGTAAAATTACAAATTCTCCCCGCAGGCGAACCCGGTCAGAAAATAGAAATTTGCTATATAAAAGCCCTTTTCCCAAACCCAAAATAGGAAAAAATCATCTTAAAACCCTTTATGGGTTTGAAACCCAAAACCTTCCCAAACAAAACTAAGTACGGGGTTTGCCACGGGTCCTGGGTTCATTGGAAATGCAGGGGGGGGGGGGGTTTTTGTGACGGGCCCTCCTTGCGGGGCCGGCAGTTCCGCTCGGGAGGGGGAAAAATCCCGCTGAGGGGAGCTGATATCCCGATGTATTTTGCCTTCCCTTTTTTCTCTGTGTCCTTTCCCTCCCAATACCCTTTTCTCAGGCAACAGTTTCATTGTAAAACACCCAAAATTCCTTCTTTTCCCCTCTCGCGGGAGAACTCACGTTCAAGCCTAAAAAACCCCCGAGAAAAAGCGGAGTTATCCCCCGCTCAGCTCCTGTCATCTCCATGTTTTCCCTCCACTTTTTCCCCCAAAAAATGGTGCTCCATTTGTTTTCCGTTATCCCAACTTTTTAATTTTGAAAATACACCAAAAAAACCGGAGACGTGGCATTATAAACCCCAAAACATATGATTTTATTTTGAAAAACAAAAATAAAGGCTGTTCCATGACCCCAGTGTATTTGTTGCGTTCCCTTCTAAAGTTAAATATAAACAAAGTAAAAAAACGCTAAAAAGGGAAGCTACAAAATTCCCAAGGTTTTTTTTAAATAAAAAATTTTACAATGCTAAACAGGGAAAATTCATTTGGGGAAAAGAAAAAAACCCCAATAAGAGTCTAAAGTTTGGGCAAAAAGCCAGAATCAAGAGAAAACATTGTAAATACTATCTGGAATATATTGCTTATGGATTCATTGCAGTTGAGGCAAATGGTGACCAACCTCGCTTTGTTGTCTACTGGGAAAGGACTTTTCCATGTGGGTTACAATTTTTTGGCCCATTCAAAAACCCGGGGGAACACAATGAAAGTGGAATTTTCCCCCAAAAAAGCACTGCTGCGGATGGAAGGGGAAAGAAAGTATTTTAAATGACAAAAAAAAAAGGAATTTGGGCCCCAAAAAAAAACACAACTCGCTAAAAAGGGAAACGGGGGTAAAATTTCTTGGATGTGTTTTTCAGGGGTTTAATATCTTAAAACTTGGTAAAAAGGCTCAGCCTTTTCCAATTATAATTTGTTTGAAAACTTATGTTGGGAAATGGGAGCTGAACATAAACACTTACTGCTGCATACAGAAGATGGCCATGATGAGGCCGTGTTGTAAGCACGTATATGAACGGGCTGAATTGCTCATATTTCTACATGAGCGTAGTGGGATATTGCATGTTTCCTGACTGACGAAACATAGGTTGCACGATTGGCAAATTTTGGAAACATTTTCAACATTCTGAACAGTTTAAATTTTGAATCACAAAGTTCTGATTTAGACATTCTAAAAACGCATGACAAAATCAATGCTTTCCAGAAACAACTCTGTATGTGGAAGGGAAGATGTCAACCGGGTGTTTATATATATTTCCACTATGGGATAACTTTCTCATGAAAAATTAGATCAACACCGACGTCATCACCGGTACCTTTTTGAACCATATTCAGAAGTTGTCACATTACTTTCAGAAATGTTCCAGCAATGATGACATGAGCGTGTTTGATTGGATTCGTAATCCATTTCAATGCCTACTCACTGCTTTTACTGGTCGTGAAGAAGAATTTGCGAAACCGTCATCTGACCGGACTTAGCCTTAAAGCACTGACATCTTTCTGGTGATTGTGTGGACAGGAGTACCCGCTTCTATCCAGTAAAGCAGTTGACATTTTGTTGCCATTTACGATGAGCTACTTGTGAGAAAAAGCATTCTCTGCTGTCACTGTGCTGAGAACGAAATACAGAGCAGGACTGAACATTGAAGATGAGATATGGGTTTGTCACACATTGAGCCACGTTTGAAAATATTGTGCGGTGATAAATAGGCACAGCTGTCACAACTGAAGGACGCTAACTGTAGTTTGGTAATTTCAGATAATTCATTCTGTCTGTAATTTATATATCTTATTATTCATGTGCATACAGTACACATTTTATCAGGTACAATACTACTGGATTTGATTAGCAGTCCATAAACGTTAAGTAATTTGCTGTTATGTGTATTTTTACCGATTATTAGTTTAAAAAGACTTTAGGGGTCCCCATTGACATACGACAGGAGTTAGGGGTCTGGGCAGAAAAAAAAAAAGGTTGAAAAGCACTATAATAAATATGTATGCAACATGATGAATTTTATGACACAGATCTGGCACAACCCCACTAGTAAATATAACCCACAGTGTAGGTTCCCTTAATGCTGCCAAAACGGTTCTGACCTGTAGAGGCATGGACCGTACAAGAACGCCGAAGGTGTCCCGAAGTAGCTAGAACTAACCCAGGGGTTCCCAAACTCCAGTCCTCACACCCCACCAACAGGTCATGTTTTCAGGATCTCCCACAGAATGCACTGACAGTAATTAAGTCACCTGTGCAGCATAATTAAATCATTTGTGCACTGCAAAGGGAAGCCAGAAAACATGACCTGTTGCTGGGGCGTGAGGACTGGAGTTTGGGAACCCCTGCACTAACCCATTAACAGAAGATTATGTCAGGCCCAGAAATTGTGAAGTGGGACATCCCAGGCCTGCACTTGTTTTTCCATTTTGCATGTTCCACGGCTACTGTTAGATTGAAATACGAGGAATTTGTAGGTCAATCAACACCCTGAACACACACTCATGTTTCTCAGTTTGTGAACAATTTTTGCATGATGCATCACGCTGCAGAAAGAGGCCAATGGGAATGCTGCTGCCAGGTAGGGGTATATTTGGTCTGACACAATGTTTAAGTAGGTGGTATGTTCCAAAGTTACATTCACATTATCCACAGTTTCCTAGCAGAACATTACCCTGAGCATCATACTGCCTCCAATAGCTTTCCTTCTTCCTATACTATATCCTGATCCAATCTCTACTGCAGCTGAACAAGACCTAAATAAAACATCGTCCACGTGATGCGTTAAAACCAGGCCAATTTTCTTTTTTTTTTCATTGCTCCATGATATAGTCCTGTTGCTCACGTGCCCATTTTTTTAGATGATGAATAGGAGGCATCTAGCCTATGGTTATATGGCCTCATACACTCCTTTGCACAGGAGTGTAATATGTCTTGGGCACCCTTGACCCTATCAGCAATTATCCTATTTTGAATCTATTGTGGCAAATCATTATCACTGCACACGCAAAAGGTCCCATAACTGGTAGTGTTTTGGAGATATTCTAATCCAATGTTCCTCAACTCCAGTCCTCAAGGCCCACCTAATCAGGTCATGTTTTCGGGATATGCCACAGAATGCACCGACAAGAATTATAGCACATGTTCGATACCTTGAGTAATGGAGTTGAGGAACACTGCTAATATCTAATCATCCACCCAGCACAATATGGCCCTAGTTCAAAGTCACAAATTTTTTCTGCTTTCAGCACATTTTTAGGATCTGACTATACATTTGCTGTCTAACATATCCCACCGCATTATAGGTGGCATTGATGCGTTACTTACACATTATGAATTTTATTTCCTTTCCTAAGAAGTGGTAATGTCATGGCTGACAGGTGCTTGAGAAAGGAGGAGCCGTCCTCCGAAACGTTGTTTCCGCTTAGTGAGTGACGCCTCGTCTGTCTCACTGCCTTCGCTGCGCTACATGTGGATACATGAAGTAACTTTTGCAAGAAACCATGTTGCATGGACACTGCTGTTGCAGACTTATCTGATGGAATACAAGTATGTCTTTGTGACTGTTTTGCTTGAAAGACGTTAAGAAAGTGTTGCTTTTTTAGTTCTTTGGTGGGTCTGATATTCAGGAATATACAATGGGTGACAGGTGTCCATCAACTTAGCTATTTTATTATTATTATTTATTTTTGAGCGCCCTTGGTTCCAGAGCGCTGTGCATTCAGGTTTCATACATAATATAGGTCAAACAAGTACAAAGGTGACAAATTACTAACAATTGGTACAGAAGGAGAGAGGTCCCTGCCCGTGAGGGCTTACAGTCTACAAGGAAGGTGGTAAGAGACAGAAGGTGAGGGGCAGACATGATTTCGGATAGTGTAGTGACAGTAGGGTTATTGTTGGTTATAGGCAATCCTGAAGAGATGGGTTTTCAGGTTGCTTTTGAGGCTGGTGAGAATGGGGGAGAATCTGAGGTGTTGGGGCAGTGAGTTCCAGAGTATGGGGGAAGCACGGGAGAAGTCTTGGAGACGGTTATGTGAGGAGTTGACACGGGGAGAGCGGAGAAGAAGGTCCTGTGAGGAACAGAGATTGCGTGAGGGGAGATATCTGTAGACTAAGGCAGATATGTATTGAGGGGAGAGGTTATGGAGAGCCTTGTAGGTCAAGGTTATTAACTTGAACTGGATTCGCTGGGCAATGGGAAGCCAGTGAAGGGTTTGGCAGAGGGGAGAGCCAGGGGAGTAGCGAGGTGGATAAGACGGGCAGCAGAGTTAAGGATGGATTGGAGGGGAGCGAGGGTGCTAGCTGGGAGACCGCAGAGAAGGATGTTGCAGTAGTCTAGGCGTGAGATGACGAGGGCATGGACCAGCATTTTTGTGCTTTCGAAGTTAAGGAATGAACGGATGCGAGAGATGTTTTTCAGGTGGAGGGCAGGTGGAGGTGAGGGTTTGGATGTGCGGTTTGAAGGACAGATTGGAGTCAAAGGTTATCCCAAGGCAGCGGACTTGTAGAGCTGGTGAGAGAGTGAAGCCATTGACTGTGATAGAGAGATCAGGTGGAGGGATGGAGTGGGACGGTGGGAAGATGATATATTCAGTTTTCTCCACGTTTAGTTTTAGGAGACGGGAGGAGAAGAAGGAGGAAGTGGACGACAGACAGTCAGGGATCCGGGAGAGAAGAGAAGCGATATCTGGCCGGAGATGTAGAGTTGGGTATCGTCGCATACAGGTGGTAAATGAAAGCCATGCGATGCTATTAGTTGACCCAGACCAATAGTGTGATAGAAAAGAGTAGTGGGCCCAGGACTGACCCCTGGGGGACACCAACAGAGAGCGGGCAAGAGGAGGAGGTGGTGCGTGAGTGAGAGACGCTGAATGTCCGATCAGTGAGGTAGGAGGAGATCCAGGAAAGGGATAAGTCTGTGATGCCGAGGGAGGAGAGGATTTGTATGAGGAGTGAGTGGTCGACAGTGTCAAAGGCAGAGGAAAGGTCTAAGAGGAGAAGCACAGAGTAGTGGCGTGAGGCTTTGGCAGTTGCTAGGTCATTTGTGACTTTGGTTAGGGCGGTTTCTGTAGAGTGGTGGGGTCGGAAGCCTGATTGGAGCGGGTCAAGGAGAGAGTTGGTGGAGAGATGGGAGGAAAGTTGAAGATAGACGTGTTGCTCTAAGAGTTTAGAGGCGAATGGAAGCAGTGAGATGGGACGATAGTTGGACAGACAGGAGGGTCAAGAGATGGTTTCTTAAGGATGGGTGTGATGGTCGCATGTTTAAAGGCGGACGGAAAGAATGGCAGAGGTTAGCGTAGATTGAAGAGATGGGCGAGGGCTGGGATGATATAACAGCACTAAGTCAGGGATGAGGTGGGATGTGCGTGGGTCAAGACTACAGTGGTGAGGTTGGATTTGGACAGTAGAGAGGAGAGCTTATCATGAGTGACAGTAGAGAAGGAAGATAGGGGGGAATAGTGATGAGCAGGTGTAGATGTGGGATGTGCGGACACTGCAGGAATAGTGATAGACAGGGGACTGTGGGGTAAAGCTTTGTCTGATGAGATTGATCTTAGTTAGGAAGTGAGTGGCGAAGTCATCTGGTGAAAGGAGAGATGGGGGAGGGGTGCAGGTGGACGGAGAGAGTGTTGAAGGTTTTGAACAGTTGTCTGGGGTTGTGAGACAGGGAGGATATGAGATTGGTGAAATAGTCCTGTTTGGCTGATGCGAGTGCAGATTTAAATGTATGCAGTGATTGTTTGTATAAGGTGAAGTCAGCAGTGGAGCGAGTTTTCTTCCAGTGGCGTTCAGCAACTCTAGAAGCTCGCCTCAGCCGTTTGGTGAGTCTGTGTGCCAGGGTTGTCTCTTGATTTTGCGGGTTCTGTTGTGTGTGAGGGGGGCGACAGCATCAAGAGTGGAAGTGATTGTGTGGTTGTAGAATGTGGTGGCTGCATCTGGGTCAGTAAAGGAGCAGATGGTAGAGAGGGGGGAAAGAGATTCAGAGAGAGTGCAGGGGTTAAGGTGTTGTAGGTTTATACGGGGGAGCAGATGTGGGGCAGGGGGGGGGCAGGTGGGGTGGAATTGGTGGAGAATGTGAGCAGGTTATGGTCAGAGATGGGTAAAGGAGAGATTGAGGTGTTAGATAGAGGACAGAGGTGGGTGAAGATGAGGTCCAGTGTGTTGTCCATCTTATGAGTGGCTCCAGAGTCCACTGGGTGAGGCCGAAGGAAGAGGAGAGTGACAGGAGTTTGTTCGTAGTGGAGCAGGGGGTGTCGATTGGGATGTTGAAATCCCCCATGATAATAGTGGGGATGTCAGTGGAGAGAAAGTGGAGGAGCCAGGAAGTGAAGTGGTCAAGGAAGGTGGTGGCAGGGCCTGGGGGACGATAAACAACAGCCACTTGGAGGTGGGGGAGTAGATGCGGACAGAGTGCACCTCGAAGGAGGGGAGGGTGAGGCAAGCTAGGGGTGGAATGGGGACAAAAGAGCAGGTATCTGACAGAAGGCGGCCGACACCGCCGCCATGTTTACTTCCAGAGCGGGGGGTGTGGGTAAACTGAAGCCCACCATAAGAGAGTGCAGCAGGGGAGGTTGTGTCAGAGGGTGTCAGCCAGGTTTCTGTTAGTCCAAGGAAGGATAGGTTGCGGGAGACGCAAGCAATGCAAAAGCCATTCAAATCGTGCACATTATTATTTATTTTAAAGGGCCATTGATTCCTTGGCGCTGTACATTCGAGGGGTGTTCCATACATAACATGCATCAACAAAGTACAGTGGCACCAGTAAGTGACTAACAACTGGTACAGAGGGAGAGAGCATCCTGCCTGTGAAGGCTTACAATATACATTTCATTAAACAAATGGGAAAGATAGATTAATGCAATTCTTTTTAATATGAGGGGGTGGAAAACTAAATGTCCTCAGTAGACAAGAGACAACATATGCAGAAGTTATTGTTTATTGCTCATTCATCTGGTCATTGTTTTGTTACAAAGTAATATATCATTCTTTTGGTAAGCAGTGTATTGACGAGCCCTGAGGGATCTGCTTTGTATAACAAGGCAAATAAAAGTTTTTGCAGGGGTAAGGTGCTCTCACACCATGCAGATTTGGAGCTTTTTTTTTTACTTGCAGTTTTGCACGGTAATTGAACTGCCTTTATTGCCAGCAAGATTATTTCAGTTATCAAAATTGTTTAGAAAAGGTGATACACGTAAGTGATCAATTACGGTGTTTGAAGTATTGCGGTATTTGATCACTCGTTTATTTCAATCATAAATTTTTATTTCAGTTTCATAACAAAAAATACACATAATAGCTACAAACAGTAGCAAATAGGAACAAAGAAGAACAAATATAAAAGTCATATCAAGTATACATCAAAGTACTTGATCACTCACTTGTAACAATTCAGATAACTGAAAGAAGCTTGCTGGTAATAAAGGCAGATGAATTGCTGTGCAGTACTGCAAGTGAAAAATGTACAAAAATTGCAATATGTGTGAAAGCAGCCACATCAAAGCTTCATTTGACAATTTGAGCATCATCATACCTGCAACACAGAACATTTTACAATTTTCTGAAAAGCCTTTTTGTTCTGAGATGAGACAAGCATTGCAGTAAGTGTATATAAATGTAATTCTAAAATGGCCAGTGGTCAGAAAGGAGAGTACATTTTTTTCCTAACCACCCTTTTAACCCCTTCCTGACATATGACGTACCCATATGTCTTGTGCGGCAGGTTGTTACCACAAATGGATAGATGGGTACGTCCATGAGATCATTTGTGATTACAAGCACAGCCCACATGATTGGTGCATGGAACCAGCTGTATATTACAGCTGGCCCTATGCACTGTCCGCCCCAACCAGCGCTCACTCCGGTTGTAATCCATTAACCTCTTAGATTCGAAGGTCAATCATGTCAGTGCTATGGTGGTTCCTAAAAAAAGGCTTCCGGGTTGCCTGTGACGTCACCATGCCAGCCGTGAAAATGAAACATAAAACATTAGCAGAACGTTCTGTTTTTTTCAATTCCACAGCCCAACACTAAAAAAAAACAACCTCTAAAACACCTTTGGGTCTGAAATGCAGAATGCACCCCTAGAGGAGTTCCCTGAGGGAAGGCGATTAAAAAAAAAAAAAAATGGGTTGACTGCTGGAAGGTTTCACTTGCTGTGGTACTTTGGGGGCTTTTGCAATTGCAACGTGGTGCCCACTAAAATCTGTGTTCCAAAAGCCAAATACCGCTCCCTCCCATATGTCCAAACAGCAGTTGACACCCAGATATTGGGTATTGCCGGAAGGAAATTGTATATCAAATATTGGCGGGTTTTTTTTCCCCAGGATTGACTGGGTAAATTAAACAATTTCAGTTAAACAGATTTATGGAAAAAAATAATTTCACATCCCAACGCTAAAAATAAAAAATTGTGAGACACCAGTGGGGTCGATATACTCACCACACCCATGGATATATTCCTTACAAGATGTAGTTTCCAATATGGAGTCTTGTAGGGTTGTTTATGAAATTTTAGCACCTTGAACCTGGAATGGTGCCTAAAGAAAATCCTAATGAAAAAGGAGACCCCCAAAATCCCCAAAAAGTAGGTGCTCCTCCTATTCTGAGGCTTGTGGTCAAGTCAAATAGCACACTAGGGCTACATATGGGATATTCTTTAAAACGCCATGATCAGGGGGAATCAGTATTGGGTTCTTTTTCCCTGGTAACATCTACTAGGCTCCAATGAATAATGGATATAAATCGAATATTTGCAAAAAAATAAATAAAAAAAATTGAAATTTCACCTCCACTTTCCATCGACTCCCGTAAAACAGAGCATTAACTAAATTACTACATTTATAAGGCCCCTAAAGTTGTAAAAAATTTACATTACATTATTTTAAAAATAATGCCAACCTACAGTAGACATATGGTAGATGCTAGTTATAAATTTTGTGTGGTATAACTCTCTGCTTATGTGCAGAAATGTTTTAAAATATTTTACAAAGTTTTCACGACATTTTGACAAATGTTTTCACAAATAAACAAGGATTGTATTGACCAAAAATTTATTACCATTTTAAAACACAATGTATCACGAGAAAATCTCTGATTCATATGGATAGGTAAAAGTATCAAACAGTTATTCCCAGAAAAGTAACACGTCAGAATTTTAAAAAAATGGGGTACGGGATTTAATATGGGGACACTTCTTCAGACCACCCTACACCTGTTTAAGATTATAGCTCTTCTTTATTTCTCTGGTTACCTGCATTTCAGTCAACCAGAAATTCTAGTTTGTGACAAAACTTTAAAAGTAAACACAATAAACAGGAAATGGCAACTGGAATACAGAGTACATATGAGACATGGTAACTACAGCTCTGGAGAAACAACCAATCACAGCTCCCCTTTCATATCATATAGTGCTCTGAAAAAATGAAATGGGAGTTCTGACTGGTTGCTATGGCCTGCTATCCTTTGGTATGGTGGCTGATGGGGGAGGCTGTTTGGCTTGCATCATAGGGGCCAGTGGTGGCATCTTACTTACAATTACTAAACTACTTTCCTGCTCTTTTGTAAGTATCAAACAATTGTGAATATCAAATATACCTAGGAAGTTATTAAGTATATGGGACGAAGTTTCTTGGTCATTTAATGACACTCAGATGGGCCACTGTATTGTTTAACCACTGCCCTATATATATATGCATTGATAGATTTTGTGACAGTTCACATTGATTCCATTTCCCTTACATTGGTATAACTGTACTATCTGAAATATAATTTTACAACTTGCAGATCTTTATACAATATTTGTGTGTCTAACCATGCTAATTTTGATTAATATTTATAATAATCAAATAACGTGCTCTAGTTGTTTTACTCCTTGATAAACTCACTTAGTGGGGGAAATGCATTGGAGTATTTGAATTTCATGCCAGATGATTTTTTTAGTGTTGGTGGACACACATTGGATATCTATATTTGCTGTTGGCTATAGTGGTATTCATAAGTCTTTTTTTAATACCAATTTGTTGATTGGTTCAGGGATAGTGTAGGATTTTGGGTAGGGATTGCTTCAGTGTGGGGTCGCCCTTTTTGGGGCGGATACCCCACTTTAAGTAGGCGGATTTTGGTTGAGGGTATATTAGGGTGAGTGTGCGTTTTTGTTTATTTTTAAGTATTATTTAATAAAAGTTATATTTTATTGTTAGGGCCCTAATTTCCCCATTTTCTCTGTGATCATGTTTAAATTGTGGTATGGCTTGTATGTTTTGAATTTGTAAGGTGGTAATGGTCCAGACCATCTGATTGCTCTAATATTGGTCCTGAGATTCTGTCTGCTATGGGCAACAAAAAGTCTTAGACCCAGACAGTTTTCATACATGTGGCCCTATGTTCAGGATCTCTTTTTTACGTTTCTGTGCTGGCTGCATAATGTAATTAGTTCACAGGCATGCAGAGCTTGACTACATTGTTAAAGTGGAATTCTCACTTCAGTGATTAGCTTAAAACATGTAGACAATGGTAAATAAAGACCATTACCAAATACACTGATGATCCGATTATGATGTCAAAGTTAGAGCAGTTCTTATTTTTTGCTACTTTACACAAGTTTTTTTTTTTTTTTATAGTTTCCCACCACCTTTCTATGATCTGCTGTGTCTTATCAGCAGCACAGGAGGTTGTTTGCATTTCCTATTGACAAATGTTAAACACAAAAAACCGCACGCAGAGTAACACACTTGAAACACAACCTATTCCTCTTGAATTAATGTGAATAGGGTGGAGCTGCAGTGCCTGGCACAGTCTTTTTCCTACTCCTGGACAAAATCTCCATCTATACCAAGATGCTGCAGATACAATACTACGGGGCGGCTGAGGTATTATGGTGCGATTCCAAGTCTTATTTTTCTTTAGCTTCATATTTATGATTCAAATTAAAAAAATTAATTAACCGATCATTTCTGTTACTTAATAGGCTGGATCAGACTTTTACACCCAATGACTTCAGAATATCAGTGGCCTCCTTATACACCTAGAGAAAAAAAAGAGAAATTGGTTAGAAATCAAGGCCTTTTATAGGTTTAAAAAAAAAAAAAAAAAAATTTTATATATATTATATTTATATATATATATATCCTGCAAAAAGTTGCATTTTTGAAGAAACATTCCCCTTTTTTTTGCTTGGGGGGTTTTCTGGGTTACAGTTCCGGGGGAAAACCTGGGAAATTTAAAGGGGTTTGGCCCCACGCACGGGTTTTAAAGACTGTTTTCGGATTTGAAAGAAATTTTTGAAAAACCGACTGAAAACCCTTTTACATTGAAAATTTAATAGAAAATCCATGCAGCAGTCCACGGTTTTTCTCCCGGGGAACAGTTTTTGACCCCGCTGGCTTTCCAAAAAATTTAAAAACCCTGTTCATTCTTCCGCTGGCATTTAAGGCAGAAACTTTAAAACATGTGGGTGAAAAGGGGGGACGGTTTTGAATCCTCAAATTTGTGGACAAAAAATGTCCGCCTGCGTGCCAAAAAAAAGCCCCAAATACCTTTTGGGGGGTCCAACCCAAAGTTTCCAAAATGATCTGGGAACAAGCAAAACTAAAGATACCCTCCGACAAAAAACTGAGACAAGATCTCACAATACATCGGGGTTTAAGGGCTAGGATTTGGGGGGTTTGGGAAGCTTTTCCCCATTACCTCTTTATCCTCCTCGGTTCGCACAGGATAGTCTTTAGCTTTCTGTAGCCATGTTAAGGCCAACTCATTGTTCTTCAACTTTAGAAAGGTCTTCCCCAAGTAAAGTAGGTTTTTGCTGTAGAAATTTGGATCAACTAACAAAAGGAAAAAAACACATTTGAGAAAAAACATTAAGATGTGTTGTGTAGAGGAGAAACCTATAAAAATAATTGGGATTTTTTGTGCAATCCCTTTGGTAGGGGGCGGGGTAAAAAATCGCTTTTTTTTTTTGGGGGGGGGGGGGAAGGGGTTATTCAGAAATATGACGTATGAAAATTAGTCTCATGTTAATCTAACGACAAAAAAAAAGCAACTATACATCACTACTAATGTCATTTACCTTCTTCAGCCATCTCAAAATATACTAAGGCCTGAAAAAGAAAAGAATAATCTATTAACATCAAGCTCCGTGTATCAGATATCTGCAGAACAACATATGGCAACGGTTTTAGAAAAAATTGGTCTAATTTTCCAGGAAAGGGAAATGAACCCCCGGGATGCTGCCCGCAGAATGAACTTTTTACTAAAATTTCCCCGTAAGACATGGGTGTAAAACAAAGTGCCAAACAAAAACCCAAGGATTTAAAATTTACTGCCCAAACTTTACTGGAAAATTAAGGAAAGGAAATTCCGTCTCTTAAAAAAATTTTTTGAAAGGGGAATTTTTTCCAAGGGGCGCAAAAATTTCTTACCTCCTTATCCCAAAAGGGGAATGTCAAAAAAATCACGCTGAGCATGAAAAAAGGGAGGGGGTGGGTACAGGGGGGGAGCAAGGAGTGGGAAAAATAAGGGAAACGTTTTCAAAACGCAACTAAAAAATACATTGGGAACCCTGCAGAACAGCAGACCCAGTTCCCTAGACTGCACTTTCTACCCCCCCTTGAACAAAACATTTTCCCCCGTTTAGATAAGGGAAATGTTTAAGCGCGGGCCGTCAGCCCTTCCCCCTGTCAAACCCTCGTCGTGTCTTGTGAAGCTTTCAGGTAACTAAGGGGGCTTGAGAAAAAACTGTAGCTCCCCACAAGCTTCACTTTTTTTTTTTAATTTACTTTTATTTAGAAAAATGATTAAATACCCATTTTTTGGGGGAACCCACATCAACAAACCTCGTGGCAAAACCCCTTTAAGGGCCCAGCCGAAAAGGCCCCAAAAGACCAGCACTTTTTCTTTACAGTTAAATCGTATCTTTTTTTTTTTTCAATGAAGCATTGTATTTGGCCTTTTGTAAACAGAAATTGTTTTGTTTGGGGGTCAAGTTTTTAGTTTACATATAAATTTTCTGCCCCCAATTTTTTTTCTTTAAAACCCTTCACATTTCACACCAAAAAAACCAAATTTGATTAATATACGGGTTTTTTACGGTGCTTTTGAATACCGAATATGTGTAGTTTTTTGTGTAATGTACGCAAAATGATTTTTATTAAATATTTTCTTTTTTTTTTACCTTTTCTTTTTAACCCTTTTTTTTTAAACCCCCCAAGGGGTTTAAATTTATTTCACAATTTTATTATTTTTTTTACACTTGGCAAATATGACTATGCTAATACATTACTATCTTCTACTACTTTCTGTGTCAGTATCGCAGACAGCAGCCAGGGCAGCACACACTATGCCTTGACCGCAGGGGAATGCCCTCCAATGTTTCCATGCAACAATCCGCTCTGTGAGAGGATCTGATTAGAGGATGTAATGTGTACATGCAGTGCTCCACTCAGTGGGAGAGTATCTAATGTAACCTCAAAGTATAGAGTATGTAACATTACCTCATCAAATGTTGAGGAAGGTGGAGTTGCAAATAAGGCTGCTGCTATTTTTTGCTGGTACCAGGGCAAGTCAGCAAACATGTAGCACCTGAAAGACACAAGTTCATTACTACAGCAAATAAGTGACAGTGATGGCAAGACCTCTGTCTACACATAGCTGATGACTGAACATCACCAAGAACCAAGCCCATCACCCAAGTAAATTCCACCACAAAAAAAGAAAAAAAGGAGGCCCCGTTTGTCAAAAGATCAAAATCACCTCCCAAGTACATAGACATATTCTCGACTTTATCCCAATTATATGGCTGTAAGACTCTCCAGGTGTTTTTGCAGATTATTGACCATGTTTAAAGTTCAGGACTCATAAGTCTAAATACAGCATGTAATAAAAAGGCAGAAGAGGATCTCAAGCAAGTTTTTTGGTCCTCTGCAGCAACACCTGCCTAAAAAGAAGCTGTATAATCTGGAAAGGTTGAAAATGGTGGGGATCAGTTGCAGGCCCAGATAATATCTTTAGAGTTTTTTTTTGCAAAACCACATGCAACCTTTAAATGACAGTTCTAAATGCTTGTTTGTCCGCCGGGGCATGATAAAAAATAGACTAGAAGAATTCTTACCTTCTGGACGTCCTGCTGATCCTGGCAGTAGCCTTGCATGTTCATGTGACAAGTGCAGCCAATCCACCATCATCTGATCTTCAATACCATTAAAAGAGAATTCTCTTGTAGCCAGTAATTAGTCTCTCCCTCCAGCTGCACAAACAACACTCTGCAGTAACAATTGTGCCCGAATCCTTTTTCGCCTTTCCTGACTGAAGGTATTGGGAGACCCAATATTCTTCAGGGCTACAAATGCGATTTTCATTGCTGTCCTTTCCACCATAAATGCTTAACAAATCTTTTGGAGAGTGTGTATGGCCTACCTTTATCGGAATATATTGGCAGTAAATATTAGGACAGTACAAATCTTCATACTATGCATCTTTATGCTTTTGTGCTGTCCTTGCCTCACTCCTGAAAGTCTTCTATAATCTGGATAGGTCCTGCAGCTCTGCCACTAATAAATGATAAATACCATAGTACCTAAAGCTCCGATTCAATTACCGATCAGCCTGCAGCTGATTAAACTGAATTAACTAATCATGATAGATTAAAAGTTTTCAAAGCCAAAGCAGAGTCAAACCTGCCTCCCCAGCAAAATTAAGAGATTGAAGTAGACAACCTCATAGACCAGGTCACCGGCTCTGAAATGTACATCAGTGTTATTGAAGATACCAGTGCACCACTACCACAATATGTTCACGATTTACAGCAAAAATACACCCAACGCGGAAGGAACCACCAATCCAAATGACACTTTGTGGTTCTGCATTCTGCAATTTTCCTAGAAGACAGGCTCATAGATAACTCTGAATGTCACAAGTTCTCGTCCATTTTCCCTGTGGCACATGCTTATCAAATCCTCACTGCACACCGCTCCAGTGTACCCCATCAAGGACATTCATTGCCATACTGTCTAAACTATAAAGTAATAATCTTCACCCCATAATAACTGGTGTACCCCAGGACCTCACAAAATATAACGCTACCAAACACAAACTGCAAGACTTCAATATAAAAGTACTGTATGTGGGTCAGGACAAAATCAGTACATCTCTCCCAAACGCCTAAATTTGATTTTACTGCACTGAACAGAAGGGCATGGATGAAGCTGCCCGACCAGCAGGTTACTCTGGACTGACCCATGAACTATATCTATACTGATAAGTTTCTGACACAGATAGGCTGTATCCTTTTTATACCATACAATTGTGATCAACATTACATTACTATTTTTTTGTTTTAAAGGGGTTTTGTCAAGAAGTGAGTTCCTCACCTAACAGGCTGATACTCCCCTCTTAAGGCCTGAAAAAAGGGGCGTTGTGTTTCTGTGTTTAAAAAAACAAGTACCTCCTCTGTGATGTCATCACTCCACCTCCCATACACGTTCCTGATACTCAGTCTCTGTAGTTGAGTAAACATTGTTTGGCTAATCCACAGAGGAGCACTGTATTGTGCAGAAGCTATATGCATTTTATTTCTCCCTCTTATTTGCTCAGGAGAGAAGATAAACTCAGCAGGCAGCTTTCTTTCATTCCTTCACTAACGGTGCAGGGGAAGATGGAGGGGGGTTGAGCAGAGAACTAGGGAGCGTCTGCATGTTTACTCAGATAATTACATAACCAGTGGATTCTCTATACAAAAGATACAAGATCTTTCTCCCCAGTACCTTCAAAGCTTGTTCATATTCCCTGCCATCAGATAAGAAGTGCAAACAATGCACGCGCGGCCAGATCAGCTCCAGGTCGTGTCTAATGTAAACCGTCAGAAAACCAAAGGCATGTAAGTCAGGTTGTAGCTCTCAGAGGCTTCACTTTTTTATGACATATTTAGAAAAGTGATTAAATACCCATTTTGGAGGATCCCACGTCAACATTCGATCGTGGTAAAACCCCATTAAGTGTGGACTCCCCAAATTGGCAAGTGTCACACCCTCTATTCTAACAGTTGCAGCAGTGCTGTAAGTCTTAATCTTTATCACACAGTTTACAGATGCTATCTACAGCGTTTGTTTTATATTGTTATTTTTTATTTCTTTTTTTAATTTATTTTATTCAATTTTTGGCCCCTGTTAATGGCTGCAGGGTGAGAGGGTTAAGGGAATTATGTTGGCTTAATGGTTTGCTTACTTTATTTGAGCTTCATGGAGCCAAATTAAAAAACACATAAAATTCAAAAGGTTAGCAGTCCAACCATAACAGAAAGGAATAAGGCAGCACTCCAGTAACTCCCAGCCAAGTGTGGGATTTATTCACCCATAGTTTACAGTGCAACATTTATTCCTTCTGTGGAGCCATTTTTAAGCTTGAAAATGGCTTCAAGGAAGAGCAGTAACATCGTGTTACAATTTATAGTTGAATAAATCCTACACTTAGCTGGTTTTCTGCACTGTATGACGGTACTTGCTTCATTGTACTTTATAAGCTTGTCATGACTTTAGTAAGGGTCTAAATGACCAGATTAAAATAGCTTTAATCTTCCAACTGATCAAGCACAGTTCCCGAGATCTAGTATGTTTTTTAGGAAACTGGCTGGTGCTACTATTCAACCTTTACTAACTCATCAAGAGGCATTTCCATCCTAATTAGGAAAACAGTCCATTTATAACTTCTGAAAGTAACTTCTGGGTCCCGTGTTAGATGTACCGTTGTACATTAATTAAATCTCTTTATGGCATCACGTTGTGTCTCCTGCAAACCCAAAGACAACCATGAACCTCCAACAAAAGTCAGCTAAGTATGCACTTTTTCTCAATAGGGAGAGTGGAACAAGCGGTTGCCAGAAACCTCCAGTAGTGGCTTATCTTTCTCCAGAACAAAAAAACATTGAATTGCATTTTTATTTCTTTCTGACATCATCTATCAGGAAAGAGTTGGCACAAGCCTATGCACAGAAGACGGTTAGCCAGTCCTGCTAACTTTTTCCTTATGAGTACCTTTACATTTGTCAAGGAAAAAGTTTCCTAGCTCATTGCTTTCCTGGCCACACAGCATGTTTGATGGGGCTAGGGAAGTGTGTAGCCTGCCACCATCTCTATATTAAATCAACTTTATGGTTCTTCCCCATCCAGGTAAGGACCCATAGTTTTATAACTTATACAAGGCAATCTCCCTCTTGAAGTTAGACATTACAATTCTGGCAACAATCCCTTTAGCTCAAGGTCTTTACACAAACTCTAATTTAGAAGGCTTTCCAAAGGGTAGCCTTGTAAAACCTATGGCCTGTAAGACAACAACATACAAGCAGGTAATTCCCTAAAGCAGGTCGTTGGCACAACCAACAGGCTTGGGGCGTTTTCCAGCCTCAGAATTAACGGATCCAAATCACACATTAGGGGCGACATGTCTGATCCTTGGCACCAACACGCCAGTTCTAAATAGATATAGAGGCGTGTAGAATACGACAGTATGTATTAAAGAATGCTATGCGGCAAACTTTGTATCAGCCATGGTATGGATTTGTATGATCATTTTGCGACAAACTTTGGTGCATTCAAAAATGTCATTAGTAGTGCAGACTCCAAATTTTGGCATTCGACTATTCAGACATCTGTTGGACAGGGCTAGGATAGCCCCGCTCATGTCACCCTATGTCCCCATACTCCTTATCCCACACAATTATCCATATAATGGAGCAGGTTAGCAGACACCTTCCAGAATTGAACAGATACCATAGAAGACATGCTTCCGAGGCTAGGCACCCTATTGGTGGTAGGGCAAATTAAGTTACTGAAATGATTATCGTTACCCAAAATTCTTTGCTGCTCATCGGTCCCCCTTACACCTCACCCATAGCTGCAAACTAAACTCCTTTGTATGGCAAAAGCGGTGGTGAAACTGGCTTATAAACATTTTACAACACATGGGATCCCGAAGGGATGTCAGTCTCTGACCTTTAAATAAATCAATTCCTCTACTGGGCACAGGTTTCAGAGGCACAGGGAGTCCATTCTTCTATAAATGCAACTTCCAGAACACTGGTGCACTTTGAGAATTCAAAATTTCACTATTTTACTCCATTGTGGTAAAATACAAAATTGTCCATGTTGCACTATCTGCCTCTCTGGCGGAAACATGGCATCCTGTTCTCAAAACAGACATTAAAAGGATGAGGTTTCCCTTCCAGCAATATGCTACTTATGTACATTCAGCTATGCCATGCCTACTACATGTAATTTAGCCCATCCAACCAAGACTTATATAAGCTCATAACCAAGTGTAGCTCCAAATGTATCTCCACTACCTAGAACCATTTTATTATATAGTAGTGAGAAGCTGTTCTATGTCCTTAAGCAATTGTGGGTGACCTGAACAATGGGGACTTACTCTTCTTAAATATCCCCTCGCTTCCAGAGATAGACGGCTTTGCTATACATTTTACACCAACTAGATTTCCCCAGACTCCATTATCTTTTGGGTGTAAATGGGTTGTGCCATAAAAGACAGTAATCACTTAACCCCAGGGCAGGTGATAAACGTCTGATGACTTGGGGGCCTCACCAGTGGGAACCCCACTCCTAGGCTTTCCATCCTTCCTCACTGCACTCATCTATCTTTGCTGCTCCACTTACAAGTCTGAGATCAACAATGTGCATGCTTGGCCACTGCTTACGGCTCCTGTTTCAAGCTGCTAGGTTACTCCATAACATTACAGGCTTCTCCATAGGTGGCTGATTTATCTTTCATAAACAGTATAAAGTCCAACACTTACTCCTGCAGCATTAAAGGGGTTGTCTCGCTTCAAGGATTGCTTTTATGTTAAAGATCTTGCAAAAACAAGTCACTTTGCAATATGTGTCCATTGATAGTGTCCTACCTATTCCTAGATATCTCCTCCTGTATGGGCTGCATCAGCTCCTCAGGTCACTATAACTACAGACCTGTTCAATCTCGCCTCACTGGCTGCCAGCACTGGTCGCTATAGCTACAGACCTGGTGTCCTCAGCAGCTCGTCACTGCAGGCCAGTAGCAACCAATAAATTCAAAAATGAAACGGAGAAAATTGGACTGAGGTAAGATGAATCTATGTAGTTAGACAACCCCTTTAACTCATCTGTTCATTAAAAAAAAAACAAAAAAAAACAACAACCCAGATTTATACTGTTGGCTGTTATTTTACACACTACCCACTATGGATGAATAGTTCTCCATTACCATCTGAATTACCCCTGCGTTGAAACAAGAGCCCATGATGTTCTCCTTAAAATTCACCTGGACTGATGATATTGGCGTCCGAGACCATATTCCATTACTACGTAAAACTGCAGGAGCCGCGTTTCACTGATGCATCGGTTATATTATATCTAGATTCCACCTGTAACCCAAGGTAATTTCTTCTTTCACCTGCCTCAGTCTGGAGTCTTGAAATTGAACTCCTTTAAAGCTGCGTTATAGGACAGGAGAAATATTGCTTGTTGGTATATGTTCCTTCTGTACAAAATAGGACACGCCAACTCTGTACAATTATCTCTGTCTATAACTTAAAGGGGTTGTATCATTTCATTGAATGGGCTTCAGAATAAGGGGACAGTGAAAACAAGCAACTTTGCAATTGGATGTCATTAGCAAAGCTGTCTTGTATTCACAGTATTCCTTATCTTGTGTTTTTGTTTACACTAATATCCAGTCCTGGTCAAATCCCTCCTGATTCCTCCTCCTTGCATTTCACTAGCTGAGAGTTCATTTACATTCTGTACAGCTCCCGGACATATTCACGGAGCTGTGTCTCTCACTCCGAGTAAGGGACCGGCACATTTTCACTTTATTCAGCCAGAAGAAACAGAATTACACTGAAGGGCTTACACAATCAGGAAACAGCACAATTTGTGTCGATCCCTGACTGACTCAGAGTTAGGGGCCGTAGCATTTTCTCTCTTCACACCCAGCAGAAACAGACTGCAACAGATTCTACAATGAGAAAACATAACAGTTTTGTCCCGGTGCCTAACTCTCCTGCATAGAAGGGAGATCTGTGCCGTTCATAGAAAGCTGTAACACATCTCCAGCTGTGAGAGGAGAAGAGATCACTGATCAGTCTAGATTGAATGCAGCCTGTGGTATGTATACAGCTCTTACAAAATAAGACTGATAGGGAAAGACACAGTGACATGTGGACTCAGAGAGCGGGGGGGAGGAGGGGGGAGGCTCGGGAGCCAGCATGAACAGAAAAGGGGAGGGGATGATGTCACCCAACTGGGAGGGGAAGAAACGCCCCTGCATTTCCAGAGTTGAGAAGCTGAGAGCAGTGTGAATCAGCCGAACTAAGGAAGCGATACATCCCCTTTAAACATTTTGTTAAATCGAAAAATTAAGTTACGGTAAATCACAGATCACTTCCCTGGACGAGAGGACACCCTGGTTTACTACAGAACTTTCATTTTCTTTTCTAAATTTAGAGACATTATCCGGAGGCTCACTGGAGGAAAAGCCCCATCATTGTGTTATAATGGATTCTCTCACTGTAACCAGACTTCTGTGTTTAAATCCAAAAGAAAATGCAATTCTCGACCCTGTAAAATAACAGATAAAGGAGCTCCACTCAAAAGAGCTCAAGGTGCACTTCACTGCATTGAAGACATCTTCCACTTTATACAGACAAGAGCAGGGAGATCACCCCATTCAGCAACACAATATCCTTCTGGGCCAGATGTAATAAGTGCAGGATCCGTCATTGAAATTCCATTGTGCAGGATGGATTAACACACTGTAATAGGACATAGGCACCCAGTGTATACGAAGGCCCAGAAGATGCCCAATGTAGGTGTCCTGGATCAAAGCTAGGAGCTGAATAGTTTGTAAGTCTTGGTACAGACAGGACTGATGATGCTGGGGTAACTTGGGACAGGATCCAAATTATTAAAAACCCTTCCCATACACTTAACTATGAGCACACACAACCCAATATGGCTCAGGCAGAGAGGAATTTTTTTTGTAATTGTGAATGGATGTCCATGCCGGCACTGTGTGAAAACCTAGTCATTCTGGTTTGTAACAGGAAATCTAAGGAGTGCAGAGCCCTTACAAGTGTCCCTCCTGAGGAGGATGAGAGAGAAGCATGGGGTGGTAGGTGACCAAACTCCTCACCCCTTTATCACTTGGTTCTCCCATCCAGGCTCCATCTCATACATTGATGGTATATTGGTAGGATACACTATCAACATGTGATGGGTCCCAGAGGTGGATACCACACCTATATTGAAGACTGATCTCTGAAAATCTCCATTCAGACTCGAGAGTCATTCTGGCTTGTGTACTACTCGACATGATTTTCTATGGGAGTTCCAAATACAACCAAGTGGTGTGTTTAGTGGTACTCCTATAAAATGGGAGGATGTCTGAGCAAAAAGCAGAGAAAGTATTGAAACAGAATCTGAAAGTACTGCTGACCCCACCCACATAAAGTGATGCCCAGTTTGCTATGCACCCACACACACTGATGTAGGAAAAACTGGGGTAAGCAGGACTTGCACTGCCATTTGAAGCAGTTTTCTAGGACTTACAAAAGCTTGTTGGTCCGCGGGGGTATTTTTATAAAAAAAGTATACTCACCTCGGGGACGCTCCCTTTCCGGCCCAATGGCCAGCCCGTACGTTCCCACTGCCCAGTGAACGTTCATGTGCAGCCAATCACAGGCCAGAGTGGTCACATGACGTTATGGCCTGTGACTGGCTGCACACAGCACGTGAACGGTGCAGCCAGGATGTACACACCGGCCATCGGGACACAACAGGAGCGTCATGGACGTGAATAGGCTTCTTTTTTTCTATTTCTAATTACCGTATATACTCGAGTATAAGCCGACCCGAATATAAGCCGAGGCTCCTACTTTTGTCACAAAAAACTGAGAAAACTTATGACTCGAGTATAAGCCTAAGGTGGGAAATGTGGCGGCTACTGGTAAATTTAAAAAATAAAAATGGATACCAATAAAATTACATAGGCAGGTATATGTCCCCCATAGGCAGGTTACAGGCACTTTAATGTCCCCCATAGGCAGGTTACAGGCCCTTTAATGTCCCCCATAGGCAGGTTACAGGCAGGTACATGTCCCCCCATAGGCAGGTTACAGGCAGGTACATGTCCCCCATAGGCAGGTTACAGGCAGGTACATGTCCCCCATAGGCAGGTTACAGGCAGGTATATGTCCCCATAGGCAGGTTACAGGCAGGTATATGTCCCCATAGGCAGGTTACAGGCAGGTATATGTCCCCATAGGCAGGTTACAGGCAGGTATATGTCCTTATAGGTAGGTTATAGGCAGGGTATAGGCAGGTATATGTCCTTATAGGTAGGTTATAGGCAGGGTATAGGCAGGTATATGTCCTTATAGGTAGGTTATAGGCAGGGTATAGGCAGGTATATGTCCTTATAGGCAGGGTATAGGCAGGTATATGTCCTTATAGGTAGGTTATAGGCAGGTTACAGGCAGGTATATGTCCCCATAGGCAGGTTACAGGCAGGTATATGTCCCCATAGGCAGGTTACAGGCAGGTATATGTCCCCATAGGCAGGTTACAGGCAGGTATATGTCCCCCATAGGCAGGTTACAGGCAGGTATATGTCCCCATAGGCAGGTTACAGGCAGGTATATGTCCCCATAGGCAGGTTACAGGCAGGTATATGTCCCCATAGGCAGGTTACAGGCAGGTATATGTCCCCATAGGCAGGTTACAGGCAGGTATATGTCCCCATAGGCAGGTTACAGGCAGGTATATGTCCCCATAGGCAGGTTACAGGCAGGTATATGTCCCCATAGGCAGGTTACAGGCAGGTATATGTCCCCATAGGCAGGTTACAGGCAGGTATATGTCCCCATAGGCAGGTTACAGGCAGGTATATGTCCTTATAGGTAGGTTACAGGCAGGTATATGTCCTTATAGGTAGGTTACAGGCAGGTATATGTCCTTATAGGTAGGTTATAGGAAGGTATATGTCCTTATAGGCAGGGTATAGGCAGGTATATGTCCTTATAGGTAGGTTACAGGAAGGTATATGTCCTTATAGGTAAGTTACAGGCAGGTATATGTCCTTATAGGTCAGGTACAGGCAGGTATATGTCCTTATAGGTAAGTTACAGGCAGGTATATGTCCTTATAGGTAAGTTACAGGCAGGTATATGTCCTTATAGGTAGGTTACAGGCAGGTATATGTCCTTATAGGTAGGTTACAGGCAGGTATATGTCCTTATAGGTAGGTTACAGGCAGGTATATGTCCTTATAGGTAGGTTACAGGAAGTTATATGTCCTTATAGGTAGGTTATAGGAAGGTATATGTCGTTATAGGCAGGGTATAGGTAGGTATATGTCCTTATAGGTAGGTTATAGGCAGGTATATGTCCACCATAGGCAGGTTATAGGCAGGTATATGTCCCCCATAGGCAGGGTATAGGCAGGTATATGTCCTTATAGGTAGGGTATAGGCAGGTATATGTCCTTATAGGCAGGTTATAGGTAGATTACAGGCAGGGTATAGGCAGGTATATGTTCTTATAGGCAGGGTATAGGCAGGTATATGTTCTTATAGGCAGGGTATAGGCAGGTATATGTTCTTATAGGTAGGGTATAGGCAGGGTATAGGCAGGTATATGTTCTTATAGGTAGGGTATAGGCAGGTATATGTCCTTATAAGCAGGGTATAGGCAGGTATATGTCCTTATAGGTAGGGTATAGGCAGGTATATGTCCTTATAGGTAGGGTATAGGCAGGTATATGTCCTTATAGGTAGGGTATAAGCAGGTATATGTCCCCATAGGCAGGTTACAGGCAGGTATATGTCCCCATAGGCAGGTTACAGGCAGGTATATGTCCTTATAGGCAGGGTATAGGCAGGTATATGTCCCCATAGACAGGGTACAGGCAGGTATATGTCCTTATAGGCAGGGTATAGGCAGGTATATGTCCTTATAGGTAGGGTATAAGCAGGTATATGTCCCCATAGGCAGGTTACAGGCAGGTATATGTCCTTATAGGTAGGGTATAGGCAGGTATATGTCCCCATAGACAGGGTATAGGCAGGTATATGTCCCCATAGACAGGGTACAGGCAGGTATATGTCCTTATAGGCAGGGTATAGGCAGTTATATGTCCCCATAGACAGGGTATAGGCAGTTATATGTCCCCATAGACAGGGTATAGGCAGTTATATGTCCCCATAGACAGGGTACAGGCAGGTATATGTCCCCATAGGCAGGTTACAGGCAGGTATATGTGCCCATAGGCAGGTTACAGGCAGGTATATGTCCTTATAGGTAAGTTACAGGCATGTATATGTCCTTATAGGTAGGTTATAGGCAGGTATATGTCCTTATAGGCAGGGTATAGGCAGGTATATGTCCTTATAGGCAGGGTATAGGCAGGTATATGTCCTTATAGGCAGGGTATAGGCAGGTATATGTCCTTATAGGCAGGGTATAGGCAGGTATATGTCCCCATAGGCAGGTTACAGGCAGGTATATGTCCCCATAGGCAGGTTACAGGCAGGTATATGTCCCCATAGGTAGGTTACAGGCAGGTATATGTCCTTATAGGTAGGTTACAGGCAGGTATATGTCCCCATAGGTAGGTAACAGGCAGGTATATGTCCTTATAGGTAGGTTACAGGCAGGTATATGTCCTTATAGGTAGGTTACAGGCAGGTATATGTCCTTATAGGTAGGTTATAGGTAGGGTATAGGCAGGTATATGTCCTTATAGGTAGGTTATAGGCAGGGTATAGGCAGGTATATGTCCTTATAGGCAGGGTATAGGCAGGCATATGTCCTTATAGGCAGGGTATAGGTAGGTATATGTCCTTATAGGTAGGTTATAGGCAGGTTATAGGTAGGTATATGTCCTTATAGGTAGGTTATAGGCAGGTTATAGGTAGGTTATAGGCAGGTATATGTCCTTATAGGTAGGTTATAGGCAGGGTATAGGCAGATATATGTCCTTATAGGTAGGTTATAGGTAGGGTATAGGCAGGTATATGTCCTTATAGGTAGGTTATAGGTAGGGTATAGGCAGGTATATGTCCTTATAGGTAGGTTATAGGTAGGGTATAGGCAGGTATATGTCCTTATAGGTAGGTTATAGGTAGGGTATAGGCAGGTATATGTCCTTATAGGTAGGTTATAGGCAGGTATATGTCCTTATAGGTAGGGTATAGGCAGGTATATGTCCTTATAGGTAGGGTATAGGCAGGTATATGTCCTTATAGGTAGGTTATAGGCAGGTATATGTCGTTATTGGTAGGGTATAGGCAGGTATATGTCCTTATAGGTAGGTTATAGACAGGGTATAGGCAGGTATATCTCCTTATAGGCAGGGTATAGACAGGTATATGTCCTTATAGGTAGGTTATAGGCAGGTATATGTCCTTATAGGTAGGGTATAGACAGGTATATGTCCTTAAAGGTAGGGTATAGGCAGGTATATGTCCTTATAGGTAGGGTATAGGCAGGTATATGTCCTTATAGGTAGGGTATAGGCAGGTATATGTCCTTATAGGTAGGGTATAGGCAGGTATTTGTCCTTATAGGTAGGGTATAGGCAGGTATATGTCCTCAAAGGTAGGGTATAGGCAGGTATATGTCCTTATAGGTAGGGTATAGGCAGGTATATGTCCTTATAGGTAGTGTATAGGCAGGTATATGTCCTTATAGGTAGGGTAAAGGCAGGTATATGTTCTCATAGGCAGGTTATAAAAAAAAAAAAAAAAAAAACAAATACAAGCACTCACTCCCTCGCTGTCTGGTCTCCCGGACGCTCCTCTCTGTTGGGGCACAGGCAGGGTGATGTCATCAAGCTGAGCAGGCAGCATGTCGTCACACGCTGCCTGTGCCGGAAACTTTGGACGGCTGCGAGTCTGCTTGCGGCCGTCTGGAGTCCACTACGGAGCATGGAGCGCTTGCTCTCTGCTCTGCAGTGGTATCTCTTCACCTGTATGCGCTCCCGGAGGAGTCGCATACAGGGAAAGAGATCGCCGACAGTGACGGGCCACCGCAGCTGTACTCGGCCTTCAGTTATATGCGCTCCCTGAGTCATCGCATGTAGCTGAAGTGTCCCTGCCGGTGCTCGGGCCATCGCAGCGCCCGAGCGCCGACAGTGACTCGAGTATAAGCCGAGGAGGGATTTTTCAGCACATTTTTTGTGCTGAAAAACTCGGCTTATACGGTATACCCCAGCGGGCCAACAAACTTTTCTAAGCCCTGGACAACCCCTTTAAGGAGTTGTATCAGTACTCTCTGCTTTGTTTTTAGAAGGCCTCTCCAAAGCATACAAACTATATATCACAAAGCTTAGCTTCTCTCCCTCTCACTGTAAGATATAGTAGCATAAACCACCTATGAGTTTCCCTTCAAACATTAAGGCAAATAAACATTACTAAATTGATTTACATTCTTACCTTGCTTCACTTCAGAGAAAGGACAGTTTTTATCTCCTGCTTGTTTACAGATACTTTACAAGGTTACAGACCACCTAGCTGCAATGGCTAGGCTGGTGATATCACTCCCTGCTGTGTCTTATCAGCAGGATGGGGGCTTATTGAAAGAAACTTTAACCCTTTAGAGCTAGACACACTGTTAGGGCTACATAATGACACTTATCTTTCTATGGGAGTTGGGAAACTACAACTCCCATCATGCATTTGTATAATCTATAACAGTGGTCATGATGGGAGTTGTAGTTTGACACCCGTGCCTCTAACTCATCCAGAACCATCCCAGATCAACCTACTACACACAGTGTGTTCACCCAGAATTCAGTGCTGCAGTGTTAGTCAAAAGTAAACCCTCCATTTATTATTTTTATTACATTTATTATAATGGAGGTCTGTGAAGTTGATTTTAAGGAACCAATTACAGATAATAAAGAAAAAAAATTAAGGAAATCTTCCTGGCCTAAGTGCATAACCAGGGAGGCCTATAACTTCAAATGCTGCTGCTATCTACATGGTAAGCGGATACATGAATGGCCAGCAGTGCACCAAATACAAACCGATAGATGTCAATATCTGTACGTACCAAACGCCAATAAGATGAATAGTGGTGGCATCTTTCGGATTCAGCTGTATGGCTCTCTGTAAATAAAAGGTGCAGTCTACATTATACAATAGCACAAAGCAGAATGAAATGCATGCTCCCCGGCAAAAGCTAAAGATTGTCCATGATCATGCCAAAAATTATATAGTGAGTTTTGGACTTTTCTTAGCTGTTCCTTTATATCTTTTTTTTTTCCTGTGAAGTAAATGGTGCTCAGGAAGTCAATCTACTGACTACCCCATCAATGAAAAACATCATTAGGATTTTAACCTTTTCCTAACCAATAAAAAGTTCATGTCCAACCACAGAAATCCTATTAAACTTCCTGAAAAACTGTTATTTTCAAGTAAAACAACTTATTGCCTCAAACAACCAAATACACATTTGCCAGCGTCAAATAACCATCAAAAACAGTTGTGTGTGTCAAAAACATTCAGAAACGTCATACTATTAAGGCTATGTTCACACGGCTTAAAAATGGACATATTTCAGTCCGTAATTACACGCCGTAGTGCGCAAATTATGGGCTGAAAACGTCCCAGTCAGTACGGTAATTCACAGTTCTCATAGAGAACTATGGATTACATCTCCTCCCCCTGCTCGGCAAATACGCCGGGCGGGGAGATAATTGACATATGAATTACTAGCGGCGTATACACGTCGCTGGTAATGAAAGTCTATGGGCCGGTGAGGTGCCGGCCCCCTGCTCCCGACCCCCCGGCATAATTGCGGCGCGTAATTACGTCCCACAATTAAGCCGTGTGAACATAGCCTTACTCTCCTTGATGGTCGGCTTGCAGTCGGATACAGTTTGAAAAAAATTTTGGGGGGTGAAGTCCAGGTTTTCTTGAAGATGTCTTAGGGTATGTTCACACGGCTTATTTGTAAGCACAATTGCGCTCTTATTTTGCCGCGTAGTGCGCTTTATACGCAGCGAAATGTGCGCCGATATTACGGTAATTCATAGCTTTTATAGAGAGCTATGAATTATGCGTCGTCTCCCTGGGCGTGCAATACGATCATATTGTACGCCGGGGGAGAAAAGGGACATGTCAATTGTTAGCAGTGCTTACGCGCCGCTGACACTGCATGTCATTAGGGCCAGCCCCCCCATGCTTTGGCAGTACGTCTTTTGCCTTGTTGCCTTCCATCTGATCATAGAAGTGTGGCTTCTTGTTCTGCAATATCTTGTCCTGTGTTACGGACATCGGCGACAAGCTGTATGCTGCTTTTCGTGCAATACTGCAAATGTTCCACAGTTCGTTTATTGTTCTGTCTGTGCAAGTTATACAGTACATAACATTTTACTACACAAATTTCAAGTAGCCAGTAAAACATTCGTCTCTACCATTTCAGACTTTTTCTGGCAAAGTTGTATGATGTACACAGATAGACGGCCTGATCTACAGCACCCGTCTTCGCACCATCAGTCAATGATGACTGTCGGCTTGTCTATAGCAACAATTTGTCCTCTTTCGGAACATCTCTGCACTGCCTATATCATGCCACGTTGACAACATCAAAATTTGACGCTTATCTTGACAACACAACGTGATGACATTTTGGGACTGACTTGTGTAAGCGACAACTCCAAAGAATATACATACCAACCCGTGTCTGCCTACTAAATATAGCGGCAAGACTCACTGGCTACCCATTTTGTCACATGCCGAATGACGTAAGAGCCCATACTGTGACTGCGGTTAAACGTCACATGACAATTGACATAGGATTGGAACAGCACTTCTTAATGTCACATCCTACTTCATAAAGGATAGGAAAAGGTTCATGTTCATAACCAGCTTTATGGATTTATTGCTCCTAAGTCTCATAACAGGACTTGTCTAATGTGTTTTTTTTTTTTTTTTTTTTTTTTTTTTAATGTTTACAATAACTGGAAGTGGTCCCTTATGATGTAGGCATTTCCAATTTTTACTTTCATACCTTCAAAATCCCCCACATCACTGAGACATATGGCATACCACTGAAAAGGAAAAGTATACGTTACAAAAACACACAAGTAGGAGAAAGTTACATCTCAAACCCATCTATACATTTATCTTTTTGTTTGCCAATTTGAAAACAGTGGCCCTGTTTAGACAGCCTCTATCCACTGGTGCCTACTGAGATGAGTGCATGACAACCACTTCTCCAGCAAGTATCCAGCGCCCTTATAATCAAAGACGTTGGAAACAATTTTTGCAGATGCATTGAGCATTGAATATTACCCTTTTACAGTTTTTAAGTACAAACGGCAAAAACTTCAAAACCACTTTGTTGTGGGAGCCCAGCTAATCTGTTTTTCCTACTATCGCCATGTTTAGACACCGTAGATATTTCTGAGGTGAAATTTCTGCCAGCAAATCCAATGCAAAATCTTGCCAGTGTGTGATATCTGGAAGGCATCTGCTCTGGCTAATAAAGTCGTCTTTGTTTGGCCTCCCACCTCCCAAGGCCCTAATAAAGAACTTAGAAGAGTTCTGTCTTAATGAGTCCCTTTACGGATTCTTTCCTTATTGGCTTTGTGTGGGTAAACATACAAGTATACAAACCTTATGAGCCGCTGAGCAGGACTCATTTAGTTCCAGGGCTTTCTTGGCAAAATCCCGAGATTCATACACCAATCGTTTCTTGTCATTCTTGTCAGTTTTGCTGAGTTGAGCCAGATCTCTAGTGGCCCGGGAAAGTCTCCAGAGAATTTCAGCATCGTTACTGAAAAGACAGACAACAGAATTGGACTAGAACTGCATCCAGATAAAGAGATGTAGATTATTACGCTAATTTACACACATTAAATAAATGAGCTATATTTAAGAATTAAAAAGGGGAATATACTGGTACATCTAAAAAAAAAAAAAAAAAATACACTTTGATGATATTCTAATTTTAGGCCAGTAATTAAAGTCAAATAGAGAAACCCATATATTGTATAGACTCATTACACTCAGAGCGATAGATTTCAAGCATTTATTTCTTTTAATGTGGATGATTATGGCTTACAGCTAATGAAAACCCAGAAGTTAGTATATCAGAAAAGTAGAATAATGTGACAAGCACTTTTAAAATATTATTGACTTGTGGTGTCACAATCCTTTAAATGGTCCCACTGTCTGGTTCTCAATCATGGGGAAGACTGCTGACTTGACAGTTGTCCAAAAGACAGTCATTGGCAACCTCCTCAAGGAGGGGGAAGCGCAAAAGGACATTGCTAAAGAAGCTGACCATGTAGAGTGTTTTAATAAAAGCAAAATAAAGGGGTTTTGCCACGATGTAATGTTGATGTGGGATCCTCCAAAATGGGTAATCACTTTTCTAAATATATGTGATTAAAAAAGTGAAGCCTCTGAGAGCTGCAGCTTCATTTAGATGCCCTTAGTTTCCTGACTGTTTACATTAGCTATGACCGGGAGCTGATCTGGCAAGCTCCTAGCCACGCTTGACTTGTTTGCAGGACACAGAAAAGAGCTTTGATGGGAGAAAAAAAAAAGCAGCATTACTGGGCATCTGCACTAGCTTTGTTTCTGTGTCAAAGGCTGTGTCTGCTGTATAGAGAATCCACTGGTTGTAATGTAATTATCTGAGTAAACATGCAGAAGCTCCCTGGTCATCCCTCCTCGCCCCGCCTCCCAACCCCAACCCTCCTCATCTGTAGTCAGTGAACACAGCCTGCTCGGAGCTTATCTTTACTCCTGCTCAACTATAGAGACTGAATATCAGCCTCGGGAACTTGAATGGAAGGTGGAGCAATGACATCACAGAGAGGTACTTGTTTTTTTAAACACAGAAACACAACGGCCCCTTTTTTCAAGGCCCAAGAGGGGAGTATCAGCCTGTTAGGTGAGGAAATCACTTCATGGCAAAAACCCTTTAAAGGGGAACTTCCATGAGAAAAAAATATTTCTACTAAAACTAATATTCCTTGAAAAGCATGTTTTTATTTCAACAGCCCTATTCAATTAAAAGTTATGTAAGATCTTGTCCTTCTCTAGCTTTGGGATCACACACGAACTGCAGATCAGACTAAGTAATGACCTAATGATCACTATTGTTTTCTGTAAAGGGATAACCAAGATTAGACTGGAGAACAGGGAATACCTAGCAATACATGAAATAATAATGGAGTAATATTTTCTGCACTGGGAAGGGGGTTTCTTTACACTTTAAGTTATTGCTGATAAAACTTACACCTCTCAGGCCATAGCTGGCCAGAAAGAAGGACCATCAAGTAATCCTCTCACTGCTATCAGAGCTCACATGAGGGGAAGTTAGAGACCGTAATGTACATAAAGGAAGTATAATAAATTATATAAAATTAAAAAAATAATCCATATAGTAGTCACATATTACTCGTCAATATGTTATAAAAAAAAAAATGGATGGTAGTGTGTGTTTAATGAAAAGCAATAATAAAGGTTGTCAAGAAAAAGCCATTGAAGAATGTGGGAGAGATTCACAGGGAGTGGACTGCGGCTAGAGTCAGTGCTTCAAGAGCCACCACACAGACTTATCTGGGGCATGGGATAAAAGTGTCACATTCCTTGTGTTCAAACCACTCATGGCCCTGAAACACCAGAAGTGTCTTACCTGGGCTGACGAGAAAAAGTACTGGACTCTGCTCAATGTCCAAAGTCCTGTTTTTAGACAGAATAAAATTTTGCATTTCATTTGGAAACCAAGGTACCTCCCTACCTGAGCCATTCACTGAAGGAAGAATTGAAGAAGCAACAGTAGTGTCCTGTTTACCAGATAAATGTTGTTCCTAGAAGTCAATCCCAAACCAATCTAGCCTCACCTCCTGGGTATGATGAATGCATGTTGATTGCCTTTTAAAAGGTGTTTTCCGAAGCAATAAAAATAGACCTATCTAAATGTCAAACAGATGATCCCACCATAGATCAGAAGTAACTGCTTTTCATTATTTTGCCGCACTCTTTGTAGCACTGTTGTTTTCATGTTGCCAGGGATTGCTCTATGTGGGTTTCCACTGTTGAGGACTACAGTTCTCATGATACTTCTCCTCTCCCACAGACGGTGCCTGTATATACAGCAGCTTGCACACCCCACACTAAAAAGTTTAAGGCAGTGTTGTAATTATACACAAAACAGTTCTGCTGGATGCCGTTTTGCTGTTTTACTACTGACTAAAGCTGCTGCTAAGTGAAACACAATGAAGCAGGGGAGAATCGTGGAAATAAAGAATGTGATGTGTGACATCTGTACCAGTGCAAGAAAGATTGGCACAGCGGTTCCCACAAAAAGGATAAAATCCAGTACTTTATTCCAGATCCGTTAAAACATGATATGCAAACTCCAAAGTATCGCACAAAGTGGCCCCCTGTAAACAGCCGACGCGTTTCGGGTGGCTAACCACCCTTAATCATGGCATAGGCTTGAAGTAAAAATGTACAGACTATATACATATAAGTTAAGTGAATTATAGGGCTCACCCGTCTTCAGTCATCTCTTTCAGCCGTACACTTCCGGAACGCTGTGAACACGAACAGTCACCGGAAGCACAGGCATCCGGGGCGCCAGAGGGTATCCAGGAAGTCGCCGCGCGGACATGCGCAATATGCCCGAGAAACCCGAGCATGCGCATGTTTACATGGAAACCCCGGGACCCGGAGACGCTAATGGTGTCCAGGCAACCGGCGCGCAGACATGCGCACCAAGTTCCAAAACATCAGAGCATCTAGCGCAGGAATATGCCGGATGCAAAAGGAAAAAGGTAAATATGGAATGTACAGAGGCAATAAAGCCCACATCTGTATTACGGCAGCATAATTAATGAAGGCTCTACGGAGATACATGACTGGAGACAGGAGCCCCTATACATTAAACTAGAAAAAAACTTCAAACAATAAAAATATATAAATAAGAACTAGTAATATGCATATATAGAAATATATAAATTATAATAATAATGCAGGTATTATATGCATGAAAAATCAAGAAAGAAAAAACATAAAAAAGAGGGTATGGCAGATACATCGCCCCTACATATGAACAGGAGGTCATCGATGTATCTGCCATACCAAAAAATAGACTGCAAAAAAGGATTATCCGGGGTGTAGATGTGGGCATACTCCCACCAAGCCATGACCAAATTGGCCAAGGAAGGTGAGAACTTGGTCCCCAATCGACACCCCTTTAATCAGATAGTACAGGGTAGAATGGAAGGAAAAATAATTATGTGTCATGAGAAACTGGGTTTCATTAATGATGAAATCAATTAGATCCCTGGAATAATCACTGTATGTACATAAGTGAAAATTAAGCGCATGAAGGGCCACTTGGTGTGGAATGCTTGTGTAAAGGGCCTCCACATCGCAGCTCAACCACACCATATCCGACTCCCAAGTGAAATCCCGCAGTCGATAAAGGACATCTCTAGTGTCCCTAAGATGACTAGGGACCCTCAGTACCAACGGCTGTAAGAGACCGTCTAGCCATTGGCTCAATCTCTCAAGGAGAGAGCCAATGCCTGAGACAATGGGCCTCATGGGAGGATGAACACTGTCTTTATGGATCTTAGGAAGCCCATATAAAATAGGAGTGACAGGAAATTCAACTGAAATAAATTCCATCTGTTCTTGTGTAAGTACTCCTAAGGCCAGACCTTCTGAAAGGATAGACTGCATTTGAGATTTAAAGGCATGTGTTGGATCTTGTGTCAGCTTACAATAGGTAGTAGTGTCAGAAAGCATGGAAATAATGCTACTGATGTAATCTGTTTTGTCCATAAGGACCACTGTGACATCTGTACACCAAGGAAACCGAGAACACCAGAGACCATATCCACATGCCTAAAGTTAGAGATGAATACGGTTAAGAGCACAAAGTATTGGAGACTGGCTAAGAGAGGCATACAGTGCCTTACGAAGGTATTCAGCCCCCTTGAACTTTTCAACCTTTTGCCACATTTCAGGCTTCAAACATAGATATAAAATTTTAATTTTTTTGTAAAGAATCAACAAGTGGGACACACATGTGAAGTGGAACAAAATTTATTGGATATTTTAAACTTTTGTAAAAAAAAAACGGAGAAGTGGGGCGTGCAATATTATTTGGTCACTTTACTTTCAGTGCAGCAAACTCACTCCAGAAGTTCAGTGAGGATCTCTGAATGATCCAATGTTGTCCTAAATGAATGATGATGATAAATATAATCCACCTGTGTGTAATCAAGTCTCTGTATAAATGCACCTGCTCTGTGATAGTCTCAGGGTTCTGTTTAAAGCACAGAGAGCATCATGACGACCAAGGAACACACCAGGCAGGTCCGTGATACTGTTGTGGAGAAGTTTAAAGCCGGATTTGGATACAAAAAGATTTCCCAAACTTTAGACGTTCCACGAAGCACTGTGCAAGCGATCATATTGAAATGGAAGGAGTATCAGACCACTGCAAATCTACCAAGACCCAGCCATCCCTCTAAACTTTCATCTCAAACAAGGAGAAGACTGATCAGAGATGCAGCCAAGAGGCCCATGATCACTCTGGATGAGCTACAGAGATCTACAGCTGAGGTGGGAGAGTCTGTCCATAGGACAACAATCAGTCGTACGCTGCACAAATCTGGTCTTTATGGAAGATTGGCAAGAAGAAGCCATTTCTCAAAGATATCCATAAAAAGTCTGGTTTAAAGTTTGCCACAAGCCACCTGGGAGACACCAAACATGTGGAAGAGGAGGCCGCCTGGGAGACACCAAACATGTGGAAGAAGGGGCTCTGCTCAGATAAACCAAAATCCAACTTTTTGGCCACAATGCAAAACGATATGTTTGGCGTAAAAGCAACACAGCTCATCACCCTGAACACATCATCCCCACTGTCACACATGGTGGGGGCAGCATCATGGTTTGGCTTTTCTTCAGCAGGGACAGGGAAGATGGTTAAAATTGATGAGAAGATGGATGGAGCCAAATACAGGACCATTCTGGAAGAAAAACTGTTGGAGTCTGCAAAAGACCGGAGACTGGGACGGAGATTTATCTTCCAACAAGACAATGATCCCAAACATAAAGCAAAATCTACAATGGAAGGTTCACAAATAAACGTCTCCAGGTGTTAGAACGGCCAAGTCACAGCCCAGAGCTGAATCCAATCGAGAATCTGTGGAAAGAGCTAAAAATGTGTTCACAATGTCTCACCAACCTCACTAGCTCAGTGCTCACAAACGCTCTCCATCCAACCTCACTGAGCTCCAGCTGTTCACAACACTCTCCATCAACCTCTGAGTCCCATGCTCACAAACGCTCTCCATCAACTCACTGAGCTCCAGCTGCTCACAAACGCTCTCCATCCAACCTCACTGAGCTCCAGTGTCACACGCTCTCATCCACCTCACTGAGCTCCAGCTGTTCCAAACGCTCTCCATCCAACCCGTCAGCTGTCACAACGTCTCCATCAACCTCATGGCTCCAGCTGTTTCCAAGGAAAAATGGGCAAGAATTTCAGTCTCTCGATGTGCAGAACTTATAGAGACAAACCCCTAGAGACTTGCAGCTGTAATCGCAGCAAAGGTTGGAGCTACAAAGTATTAACTTAAGGGGGACGAATAGTATTGCACGCCTCACTTTTCAGTTTTTGATTTTATACAAAAGTTTAAAATACCCAATAAATTTCGTTCCACTTCACAATTGTGTCCCACTTGTTGTTGATTCTTAACAAAAAATTCAATCTTTATGTTTGAAGCCTGAAACGTGGCAAAGGCAAGGCACTCTATATACACAGACACTACATTAGTAACTCGTCAGTTATAGTAAACCATTTACCTAAAATATGTAAGGGTTGGAAAACAAGTCATAGAAGTCATAGGAAGCGACTTGACTTTAAAATTGTTCATTAGGAAGTACTGTCCACTCCAACGATCACAAACTGCTACCCAATAGGGAGTAGCAGCAATATCTGACAACACATCTTACCAGACCGGGCTACCAGTAAATGTGGACATAGACAGGATAGTTGCAAAACCCAGGATATTGATTCAAGCATATGCCGCACAGAGCAAGTAAATTCAATTACATAGAACCATTTGTGCTCATTGAGCTAATTCATGTTTAGCAGGGAGATGGGTAATAACGATCATCTCATCTATTCTATGTGTATGATTAGCCAAGCACCACTGATTGACACCATTCAACTTTACTCAACTTCCATCAAATTTCAGGATTCTTTGAGATTTCATCCTGCTATGTTATTGACAGCGAGGAGCAGCACTACAAGCATGATCCAGATACTGGGTCTGGACTGTGAAAATCCTGAACATGGCGCCCACATTACCTGTCCCTGTACTGGCTTAAGAAGCCATATAACTTCTCCGTCTCTCCACTTCCATAAAGATAGTCAGCTTGCTCCTTCACATCTTCAACTGAAATACAAAAAAAATTATTAAATACATTCAGTTCTTGCTAATTTGGATAAATCAGGTTATTCTGCAAGGTCTATGCAGATGTGAACCATAATGCAGTAACACTGATCAACTATCAAGGGTCATAAGTTTCTCATTACTGGGGGACCTACCAATCACAAAGAATAAGCACTGTGGCATCTAAGACCAATTCTGCCACCTAATTGGCACCTCCCATGAGTAGGTTTTGGTGTGCAGTATGGATGCCATGTACTCCAGTTAACAACCTGTTATAGGCAGAATGTAATAGGAAAGCACTATAATGCTTATGTACATACAACAGTACATAAGTACTGCAACAGATAGATCACATGCACAAGTGCCCTGAAAGGACTAAAAGTTACAGTAAAAAATTAAGATGTTTAAAAAAAGAAATTGCAAAAACACTTTCCCATTTATCATATAAATACAAAGAAGCAATACCAAAAAAATGGACATAATTGGTATTGCAATGTCTGTAAAAGTCAAATTTAACACAATGTTATTCATCCTGCCTGAATAAAGTTCGTGGGAAAAAAATGTGTTTTGTGCTTTTTTCTGCTTTCATTTTTACTTAACTTATGTGACATCATATGGTGCATTAAATTGAACCATTAAGTAAATACAACCAGGCCTGCAAAAAAATACACCTAATAAGTACAGTATATACTGAAAGAAAAATATAAAAGCTTTAGCTCTTGGAAGGTAAAAAGAAAAAACAGGGGTGGTGGGAGGGTAGATTATGGATCTTAATGGTTTAAAGGTTTTATACACTAATTTATATGGCCACACCAGTGTATTTTTTTATTTTTAACAGGCCATATTGTTTTGCGAAACAAAATAAAAAGTTCCCATCCTGGTTTGGATGAAAACAATAGATGGGAATACAGACCAAAATACAAAACTTTTGTAAATAAAAACATGGGACCAATCTAGTGGATAAAATATAACTTTTATTAAGACAATTAAAATAGATCACCACTGTACGAAAACGAGTCCGCAGCAAAAGATATAAACCAAAACAAACCACACAGAAAAAAAAGGGAGGAAACAAAACATATAGACAAATGAAAAAAATATAGAATACATCCCTAGAAGACCCTGGGAAAATATGTGCTAATTAACCACTCCCTACAACAAAAACGGGGTAATCGCCCCGAAAAGGGCGTCTCCGTCTGGAACCTAGCCCTATAAATGCTAGAATAACCCCAAAAATCCCTCATGGGACTCATGTTGTTGAGGGATTTTTAGGGTTACTCTAGTATTTACAGGGCTAGGTTCCAGACGGAGACGCCCTTTTCGGGGCGATTACCCCGTTTTTGTTGTAGGGAGTGGTTAGTTACCAGATCTTTTCCCAGGATCATCTAGGGATTTATTCTATATTTTTTTTCTGTCTCATTTGTCTATATGTTTTGTTTCCTCCTTTTTTTGTATGTGGTTTGTTTTGGTTTTTATCTTTTGCTGCGGACTCGTTTTCGTACATTGGTGATCTATTTTAATTGTCTTAATAAAAGTTATATTTTATTCACTAGATTGATCCCATATTAGTCTACTGGTATATCAGGAAATTCAATTAAAATGCTGAGGTCTTAGCCTTAAAGCTCATTTGCCAGCTTTTTTGTGTAATCTGAGACAGTATCAGCAGAGTTATCTCATTTAGTATTCTGGCCTGAAGAACACAGCACTATAAAGAGATTACATTTACCTTTATTACTGGCATATACTACAGCATGTCTGTTCCTCCATCTATAGGACCCAATGGCAAGCAGAGACAAGGATGACAATACAAGACCTTTCTCCAGTAAAGCACTATTCCCTGACACCTAGGGCAGAAACAAATCTATAAGACAACTTATACAAGAGTATGGCAGATATGCAGAGGACTCATGAGCAGGTTCTGGCTACATTTTGGTGATTAGAGTTTGTTATAAGTTCTGATTTCCAACATTTAGTTGTTACCAAAGAGTTCTGCAGTTTTTCCTTCTATACGATAAAATTCCTTTAATCCAGCACTAATTGAACCGGGCATTTGCCAGATTATTAAAATTCAGGATGACTGGAAAGTCACAGAAAGGTGCAGATAATTTACATAAAAGGAAACCTCCTCAGAGTAAAGTGATAATATAAAATACAGTGGTCCCTCAATATACAATGTTATTAGTTCCAGGATGAGACCACTGTATGTTAAACTAGAACTCTATGGAAAACCAGTAATTGGTTCAGAGGCCAAAAAATGTCACCAACAAAATGAAGATGAAAGCAAATGAAGCAGATACTAATACAGATAGAGAAGGTCCTTGTAAATAGCAGCCAAAGAGCTGCTGGAAACTGGAAATCACTTTCCATGTTGAGGGCAGGAGCTTTCTTGGGTCGTGCACTTTACTGGCAGACGCTAAGTTACAAACAAGATCGGTTCTGTAGGTTTTCCTTAAAATAAACCTGTTTGCAAATGGTTTTTTTTTTTTTTTTTTTTAATCTAATTCCAGCCAATTTCTCTCTCTTTTGGATAGGGAGTTAAAAATATCACATTTCTTTTGCTGTCTGTGCCCCTATTAACATATGTGGCTTGACAAGCTGCCTGTACACAGTTGCTGCTATGGAACTACAAGTGCCCGCATGCCACACCACACATGTATTAATCTGCACCCGTAAGATTAGCACAGGTGTTTAACTTTGAAATAGGGGGAGAAGTATGTGCTACTGACCTCCAAGTCCCAACGGTCTCCTAGTTAGGATCGGAGGCTTTTATGGGGTGTGACATCAGAACACAAGTCACGGCTTATAAAAGCTCCTGTTCAAAAGCATAAGACTGTTGTAACTCGGGAACTACCTGTATACACAATGTCCTAGAAAAAAGAAAACAGGGGGCCCTCACCTGGTGCTCAAAGCAGTCGTTCATCCTGGCACAACATGTAAAGAGCAGTACAGAGCATATAGTACCGCACTGTACTATAGAGGCACTACTAGACTGTTATCACTGTATGCACTGCACTAATAGATGTAAGAGCGTATAGATATAGTATAATGTACTGTGAGAGGTGACCGAACACTGTAACTGCCTAGAGAGGCAGTCAGGGCGTAGTACGCACTGACTGTAGAATACTAGCTGACATGCAACCTCTAATACATGAAGCGGTACACATGTAGTAATGCACTGTACTGTAGAAGGGCTACTAGACCGCAATCACTGCATTACCTCGATGAAGGACAGGACTGTATAAACTGTACTGTAGAGAGGCGCTACTATACCGCCAAACACTGCATGCACTGCACTGATAGAAGGGTTTTACATGTAAAATGTTCAGAATAATGGTGAGAGACATTGGGGCAGATTTATCAAAAGTGTCTTACTTTTAGACAGTGTAAACTTAAGACTACACAATCTTAAAATGCGCCAAATTTATCAGTGTTGATAAATCTGGTGCAGGTTAGAACTGTCTAGTCTCAGTGTGTACCATCTTTAAGTTGGCTTACTTTTACTTTTGTTGCATATAAGTCACACCCCTTTCTGCAAAACCACGCCCCCTTTGTCAGAGCGTCTGAAACTGTCTAAAACACATAGTAAATGTGGCAAAAAGCTGGTTTTTGGCGCAACTGCCTTGATAAATCTGCCCCATTGTATCTTGACACCATAGTCAACATACCATGTCCCAGGAAAAAACATAGCATGTTGAATATATTGTATCCCGAGCCCATTGTCACTGTCCTTGTTACCCACAGCAACCAATCAGAGCACAGCTTTCGTTTCTTTTACTGCTCTGGAGAAATTAAAGCTGAGCTTGGAATTGGTTGCTATGGGCGACAAGGACAGTCGTACGATCAGACAGTTGTCATAAATCAGGCCCATTGACTCAGTTTGGGGGTCGGGGGGGGGGGGGGCTCTAGGGGTATGGATTCATATTACCATGGATAGTCATCTCTAATATAGTTAATACTTCACCGTGTTCAGTACAGTGCACAGAATCTAGAAAATCATTCCTGAGCCCAGGTCTGTGACCTGCACAGTGACCAGAGGTTATGTATACAGACCAGCAAGCCAAAACCTGCAGAAGTACTTTAACTAGGACTAATGTTCTAGCACATGATGAGTAGGTAGATAGTGACGGACGAGTCACCCGATCTGAGAAGAACTACAGAATAAAAATCCAATTAAACAGTATAATTGAGTAAAGTAGGAGACCAGCAGCACAGAGGAGTAGAGGAATGAATGAGGAAACATGTTCTGTGAGAGAAAATATACTTTGTAATGTTCCCATTGACCTACCATATAATTTACTGAGAAATATAAAAAATTCTTTGTGCAGTGGAATGTGAAGAAAACCCCCACAATTGTGCCGTATCCGTGGCGTTCACTCTGCACTATACCTGTCCTGCCATTTTGATTCCATATGTCGGTGCGATTATAGAATTGATTACATTTTAGTACTTAAAATAAAAACTGGACTTTTTACATTTGTGTTGCAGCTCCATATTCTGTGACCAGTAACGGTGGTGTTTTTCCATTTGTGGAGCTGAGTGGGGGCTGTTTCCTACAGCATGAAGTGCGGTTTTTAATGGTACTGTTTTTGGATAAATGCAACTTTATGCACTAATTTTTGAGGAAGCAACGTAAAAAGAGACAAAACAAAAAAACTGCAATTTTAACATTAGGGGTTTTTTTTGCTCACTGTACAGGATAAATTTTGTTCTATTTTAATACAGTGGACTTAAAGGGGTTCTCCGGGAAAAGAAGAAAACTTAATACATAAACTACAGGTCATAATGAAAAAATTCCTAAATACATTTAATTAGAAAAGTCTGCTTGTTTTGTCTGGGGTATAATTATTATAGAAGAACAAAATGGCCACTGGGCTCCTTCCTGTGCAAATACCTGTCCTACAGGAAGTAGGACAGACTCAGTTACTTCCTGGTTATGCTGACTGGCATCACTGGGCATGTGCTGTGCTCAGTCTGACAGACTTGTATGAGGGACAGCTCTGCAGAGTAGAAAGGAGACTGAGGGCTGCACACACACATATAATATATATATATATAATATATATATATATATATATATATATATATATATATATATATATATATATATATATATATATATATATAATAATGTGCTGTGGATATAGTGTATAGAATCTACAGCTCAGCTGAGAGGAAGCGGCTGTTGTGAGGAATATAGTTTTCATAGAGCGCACCTAGCACCTGTATCACCTTTCATCCATCTAGGGGGCCTGATCACTTACACACCACTTTGCAGCAGTGATATAATGCACAACAGTATAAACGCGGAAAGAAGAGACATGGACGGCACATCCTCACACTATACATTTATCTAATGCTTCTCAGCAAAACTTTACAAAAATTAACAGGAGGTTCTTCATATATTTTTTGATCAAAACGTATAGGCCCACTTGCCACTTCACAGCAACCTCTATAAAGTAGGTCCCTACACTAATGGAGGTAACACTGCATGGCAGCCACCACCGCAGCAAAAACCACACAGATGAGGGGCACAGCCCAGTGGTACAACAGCCCCACTGCTGCCAGACCTAGCCCCCCGGCTCTGGGCTGCACCACCTCACCAGCACAGCATCACATCAACAATGGCCGCCACACAGCACCACCACCAAAAAAGGAAAGGTTGACACAGCTTACCTTCCCAGGGCTCCCTGCAGGTAGACGAAAGGTGCAGGGCATTAACCCTTAGGCTATGTTCACACGGCAGCAATTGCAGGACATACACGTACACACGGCGTAATGGCGGGGCGGGAGCCGGCAGCCCGTCGGCCCCATAGACATTCATTATTCACGACGCGTATACGCATCTAGTAATTGACATGCGAGTTCTCTCCCTGCTCTGCGTATTGTGCGAGCGGGGAGAGGAGACGTAATCCATAGTTCTCTATGAGAACTGTGGATTACTGTAATTACTTGGCCGTACCTCGCCCTGTATTTCACGCAGTACGGCGCGAGATACGTCCCATGTTAAGCCGTGTGAACATAGCCTTATACAGACTACTGCTAATTAAAAACACCTGGGCTAGATGGGGGTGGAGTGCTGATCCATGTGTGCAAAGAAACAGACGTATGTATTCAAATCTGGAAAGGAGAGACATGGACGGCACATCCTCACACTATCTGTGACCTAATGCTTCTCAGCAAAACTTTACAAAAATGAACAAATTGCTTCTGTGATGCTGTGCTGGTGAGGTGATGCAGCCCAGAGCCGGGGGGCTAGGTCTGGCAGCACTGGGGCTGTTGGGCCACTGGGCTGTGCCCCTCATCTGTGTGGCTTTTGCTGCGGTGGTTGCTGCCATTTAGGCTATGTTCACACGGCTTATTTTGGGGCGTATTTACGGACGTATTTACGTCCGCAAATACGTCCCGAAATAAGTTTCAAATACGTGTCTCAAAGTATGGCACGTATTTCACGTCGTAAATACATTCCCCATTCTTTACTATGGGGATTTACGTTGCAAATACGCCTCAATAAGTGTCAGGGGAATTAATTTTACGGACGTATTTACGCACGCAAATACATTGCGAAAATACGCCTCGTGTGAATGACGAGGCGTATTTTACATTGGAATCAATGCTAATCTAATTGTTCATTATTTGAACCGTATTTCGGGACATATTTGCGGACGTAAATACATCCCGAAATAGGCCGTGTGAACATGGCCTAAGAGTAGGGACCCACTTTATAGAGGTCGCCATGAAGTGGCAAGTGGGCAAACACGTTTTGATCAAAAACTATACTAAGAACCTCCTGTTCATTCTTGAAAAGTTTTGCTGAGAAGCATCAAATCAAGGTATAGTGTGAGGATGTGCGGTCCATGCCTCTCCCTCCATGTTTTAATGCACAACAGTGTATGACAGCAGCTCTCCCATCACCCGAGCAGGGAACAATAGGAATAGTGTTAGGTACGTCCACTAGGAAAGGGTCTTCAGTTGTTTTTTGGATTTGAAAACCGACCATCCCCATAGACTGATAGAAAATCTGCCCAGTACTGTACTCTACACAGTTCTGCAGATTCTCCCACCGCCGGCGTTCTGAAAAACTCAGAACATGCACAATCTCCTGCCCGGTGCTATTCAATGGTTAAGGGGACAGGCGAATCCAGAGACAGAACCGTCCCCCAAAACCCTTGAAAAGACAATAAAATACCGGCTGGAGTCCTTAAAGGGGTTGTCCCGCTACAATGATTGGGTTTTAATTAAAAGATCTTTAAAAAACAAGCAGCTTTGCAATATATGTTCATTACAAATGTCCTACTGATTTTGAGTTAGCCCTGTTAGTAGTACTACATCAGCTTCTAAAATTTCTATAGCAGCCACCCTGTTGATCCTTATCTCACTGGCTGTCAGGTCTGTATGACTCATACAGGTCGGTCAGGAACCCGATGCCTCCCACACAGCCAGCCAGTATCTTCTCTACTCTGCACTGAAGAGGGACAAAAATCCCGAAACAGCGTTGTCTGTAGATGAGAGATACTGGCTTGGCTAAAAAATCCTTTTTGCTTTCTCAAGACTCGGTGGGTCAAAAGCAAATTGAGGATTTGTTACAACCAACAGAGGGCGCTGTGGGCTTCTCAGCCCCTTTCCCATAATGCCTTGTGTCATACAGGTCGGTCAGAGCCCCTCCAGCACAGAATGCTTCTGTAGTGGAGGGAGGGGGAGGAAGGCTCTGGCTTCTGTGTCCCTGCTGCCTGGATTAACCCTGTGTGTGCTTGCTTCCTCCTGCTCTCTACACAGATAGATGTGACAGCAGTGACCCTGTGTGTTACTATAATCATGATATGTCTGTGGAGCTGTAACTATAGTAATAGAACAAATAAGGCATGTGAACAGTTCATGCTTTGCTGTACTAGTGACACATCCCGAGTATAGTAACACTTCCCAGTTGCCCTGTGTCTGTTCTGACAATGTAAGCTAAGCAGGGGGTATAGGAACACTTGCATCCCCCCTGCTCTGGCTCCACACTCAGATCATCCCTCTCCTGTCTCCTGACTGTGGAGACAGCAGCAAGAGCCTGCAGCAGACCTAGGCAGGCACACACAGGGTTACCTCTGGCAGCAAACCCCCCTCCCCCTTGCTGTATAGAAGTTATGGAGGAGAGCTTTCTGTGTGCTGAGGGGAGGAGGGGGGGGGGGGGAGAGAGGAGAAGAGGCAGACAAGCTAGCACGCCCCTCAATTCAACTCCCAGCCACAGACAGAGGCTGAAAGCTTTTAATGAGACAACTCCTTTAATCTGAATCTGGCCGGTATTTTAACCTGCGCGTGGACCCCCCCCATGATGGCAGCCATGGAGGCCATTATTAGGGATTAAATGGCCACTAATTGACAGCCATTACCTACCATGATCAGAGCATGCTCAGTGAGGGAGCCGCTCACCGTCACCATGATGGGCGAGGGGAGAAGGGATAATAAACTATGAACACTTCTATCTTTGGAAGGATTCTCACTCAATAGTAATGTTTTTGCATTTGACAAAACCCTGTGCACAGACGTGTAGGAGTAACACACTTCATACCACATTCACAGAAGTTAAAAAGACAAGGCATAGTGGAACAGCACTATGGGACATGTAGTCCTGTAACACGCAGGTACCTCACTGGACAGGACACCTAGAGGCTATTATTCAGATCTTACATTTCCTCAGAGTAAAAACTACAACTACCAGCATTCCCAAAAGGAGCGCGGGATTCAAAGCATGCCGGGAGTTGTAGTTTTGCTGGGATCCAGCAGGACATTGACATAACCGCTGACAGCACACCCGGGAGCACAGTCCACCCCGCTTACATGAGCGCTAACACACTGCGAGGAGCTCCTGCCAGTCACTCCAGCCACCTGGCAGCGTCGTAGGCGCTGTATCCACCTGAGTAAGGTGCTCCGTGCCCCCGCAGCCATTGCACTTTGCCCGCTGTGACTATTTCCAAACTCCGCTCATACATCCGCGTACATCCGGAGGAGCTGCGGGCGCCTTCAGGAGGGGGCGTGGCTGTGCAAAGGTTAGGGCTGGAGACCAGTCAGGGGCGGGGCTGTGCATAGGTTAGGGGTGGAGACCAGTCGGTGTAATGCTCGGGGGGCGGGACTGTGAAGGTTAGGGGTGGAAACCAGTCGGTGTAATGCTCGAGGGGCGGGACTGTGAAGGTTAGGGGTGGAGACCAGTCGGTGTAATGCTCGGGGGGCGGGCGTGTGAAGGTTAGGGGTGGAGACCAGTCGGTGTAAGGCTCGGGGGGCGGGACTGTGAAGGTTAGGGGTGGAGACCAGTCGGTGTAATGCTCGGGGGGCGGGACTGTGAAGGTTAGGGGTGGAAACCAGTCGGTGTAATGCTCGGGGGGCGGGACTGTGAAGGTTAGGGGTGGAACCAGTCGGTGTAATGCTGAGGGGGGGACTGTGAGGTGGGTGGAGACTGTCGGTAATGTCGGGGGGCGGACTGTGAAGGTTCGGGGTGGACACCAGTCGGTGTAACGTCCTGGGGGGGGGGCTGTGTATAGGTTATTCAGTGTAATGCTCGGGGGGCAGGGCTGTGTATAGGTTAGTGGTGGAGAGCAGTCGGTGTAACGTTCGGGGGCGGGGCTGTGCAGGTTAGGGCTGGAGACCAGTCAGTGTAATGCTCGGGGGGCGAGGCTGTGCAGGTTAGGGCTCGAGACCAGACAGTGTAATGCTAGGGGGGCACGGCTGTGTATAGGTTAGGGCAGGAGACCAGTCAGTGTAATGCTCGGGGGGCGGGGCTGTGCAGGTTAGGGCTGGAGACCAGTCAGTGTAATGCTCGGGGGGCGGGCTGTGCAGGTTAGGGGTGGAGACCAGTCTGTGTAATGCTCGGGGGGGCAGGGCTGTGTATAGGTTAGGGTGGAGACCAGTCAGTGTAATGCTCGGGGGCGGGGCTGTGGTAGGTTAGGGCTGGAGACCAGTCAGTGTAATGTCGGGGGGCGGGCTGTGTATAGGTTAGGGTGGAGACCGTCGTGTAATGCTCGGGGGGCGCGGGGCTGTGCAGGTTAGGGTGGAGACCAGTCGCGTAGGCCGGGGGGGGCTTGTTAGGTTAGGGGTGGGACCACAGTGTACTGCTCGGGGGGGGGGTGCAGGACGTTAGGGGTGGAGACCAGTCGGTGTAACGTTCGGGGGGCGGGGCTCTGCATAGGTTATTCAGCGTTCGGCTCGGGGGGGCAGGGCTGTGTAGGTTAGGGCTGGAGACCAGTCAGTGTAGCGCTTGGGGGGCGGGACTGTGCAGGTTAGGGGGTGGAGAACAGTTGGCGTGGCGCTCGGGGGGCGGGGCTGTGTAGGTTAGGGGGTGGAGACCAGACGGCGTAGCGCTCGGGGGGCGGGGCTCACCAGCTAGGGGATTTGCAGTTCTCCTCCCGTTGTACTGTAATAACCAGGCTGGCGTTTATATGTCTTCCCTGTTTTACCTTATGATGTTCCCTGGACTGGAAAGTCTAAGAATTTTATGAACCATTGAGGAGTTCTTGTCCCGCCCACAGCTTCTATGATGGACAGCAGGCTGCACTGTGCTTTATTCACAGCTCTTATTGAATGGAACATGTAAAGCTTGCTGTCCACTTTCAGTAATTGGTAAGAACATTGCCATAGCCCCTGAACAAATAAGCAATGAAGCAGCTGCATTGTAATGCCAGGTGTGGACTGGCCCACAGCGGAAACCACTGGCGGGCTCCTAAGCGGGACAGACCTGGGCTACTTTTCAGGGAGAAAGACAGAAAAAAAGAGGCAAAAGTAAAGAGGTAGAATGCATGATTGATGTGCAGTTATGTACTGAGTCGCGCTGATCAGCGCGTATTCCCAAAGCATGGGGGGGGCACAAACAATTGACATGTCACACGTCACTTATCTCCCCGCACGAACAATGCTCTTGGAATCACAGGAACAGAACGGTACTCACTTTACTTGTACTGACCACAGTCAGTTAACTGTGTCCTGTGGTCTTCGCAGTGTTTCTTATCTGCTGCACAAAGCTACATAGGGGTTGTCTCACTACTACTGCTTTTTATGTTAAAGATCTTGCAAAAACAAGTCACTTTGCAATATATGTCCATTAACAGAGTCCTACCTATTCCTAGATATCCCCTCTTGTATGGGCTGCATCAGCTCCTCAAGTCGCTATAGCTACAGACCTGTTTGATCTCTCCTGATAGGCTGGCAGCACTGGTTGCTATAGCTACAGACCTGGCTTCTACTGCAGCCTAGTAGAAGCCAGTAAACACGCCCCTGAATTCAAAATGAAACCAAGAAAACAGGACTGAGGTAAGATGAATCAATGTAGTGAGACAACCCTTTTAAGGGCATGTCCCCACGGCACTGGTTTTCGGCCGGTATTTCAGCCGGTTTGCGGTTGTTCAGACCACCTGAAAAACCGGCCGCAAATGAGCACAATGGGGCTCTATGGAAAACCTGTGCAACAGTCCCGGGTTCTTCCGCTCGCGGGCCGCCTGCAAAACATTCTACAAGCACAATCTTCTGTCCGGTTTTCGGACGGAATCTGTGAATGTGAAGGGGGAGGGTAAACCGACCGATATTTGTCCTCTGCTGTGGGAACGCACCCTAATGCTGCTGAAAAAAACACATGTCCATCAAGTTCATCCAAGGGGGATGAAAACTTTGTTTCCTCCTAATGATCCACAGTATGGAACAAATAAGGCATGAACCAATGTCTCTTAAAAGGAATACTGCACTCCTGATCCCAAATGGCAATCAGACTGGATCAACATCCTAACAAGAATTGTATTTGGCTATATAAGTATTAATATTATTTTGTTGCCAGTAGTTGTCAAAGCCTCTTTGAAACCCTCACCTATTCCTGCTGTGCCAGATCCTGAGGCAGCTATTCCATGGATTCTCAGTTCCTATGGTAAAGAAAGCTTATTGCCTCTGGAGATTTTTATTTTTTTTTTTCTTAGTACTTCCTCAATATCCAGTAAATCATTTCTAGACCTGAATTTCATATTCCAGATCAGTCATAGAGACTTTGGGCCACATGTATGAAAACTTCTTGGTCTAAAACTCACTTTTTTGCCCATAGTAACCTAGGGGGAAAAAAGTGAGTTTTAAATCAAAATGTTTTCATACATGTGGCCCTTTCTGGTGTTTTTTTTTCACCCTTTTATTTTTATAAATGTATTACTTGTATGTGTGAGTGTGTTTTTGATTTTTTTTTTAGGAAGCACTATACCTTTTGTCTGTTAGTGCTTAGAACTTTAATTAGTGTTGTCTTTTTATGCTCTAAAGTATCCATAACCTTTGATCACGTGTTTAACTATTTGCTGGAGAGCAGTTTGTGGGTGTTTGAGACAATTATTTGATAAGTGGTGGAAACATGTTTCTTGGATGCGAGGACTGCAGGGCCGGACTGGGAATAAAAATCAGCCCTGGCACTAAGCCCCGCACGGTGCAGGCGGCGGCCGTGATGGCTGCATGGCTGGGTCGGTGACCCGGCCGTGCAGCCGTTTGGCGAGGTGGGCCTGTCGGCCCTCTGGCACAGGGGTCCGGTCGCATTTCCGACCATTGCGGCCCCTGTACATGCGCCAGGCGGCACTCTGGGCCCGCCGGGGGGAAACACCGGCCCCCTCGGCGGGCGCTCCGAGCCGTTGCTGCGGCCCGGACCCAGTGGCCCGTCGGGCAGATGCCCGGTTTGCCATATGGGCAGTCCGGGCCTGGAGGACTGTGTTGGGGTGTGATTTAGGCTACGTTTTGCATTTTTGCTGTGTTTCTCAGTTGCATCAAAAACATGAAGAAAGTGCATGTATTAAAAAATGCATGTTTTTTTCAAAAGATGCAATCAATTAACTCTAACACGGAAAACAGGTGAAACTGGGGTTGATTAAAAACGCAAAGGTTTCTTTATTGATTGTGTTTTTGTTACGTTTTTCAACTGCAGTGTATGATCTCACCTTTAAGCTCAGTTTGCAGCCTGAATGGAAGGTGAATGCATTAATGAGTGAGTGGAAATAAATTAACCAATTACAGTTACAACCATGCCACATAATAATGAAGTATGTAAGTGACAAACTGTTGCTGCACTAACATCATTCTTCCTGCATACTTCCATTTTTCATCTATTCAATACAATAAATACATGAATAAAGTGCAATAAATTATTCATCTACATTGCTAGTAGCCTTAAAGGGGTTATCTCACTACAAGGATTGCTTTTTATGTTAAAGGTCTTGCAAAAACAAGTCATTTTGCAATATGTGACAATTAACAGTGTCCTACCTATTCTGAGATAACCACTCTTGAATGGGCTGCATCAGCTCCTCAGGTCGCTATAGCTACAGACCTCTTTTTTCTCTTCTGATAGGCTGCCAGTGCTAGTCGCTATAGCTACAGACCTGGTGTCCTCAGCAGCTCATCACTGCAGGCCAGTAGTAGCAAATAAAGCCAGAAAATTCAAAAATGAAACTGAGAAAACAAGACTGAGGTATCATGAATCGATATAGTGAGACAACCCCTTTATTGAGCCGCATAGGTGGCCTATCTGGCAGTCTGGGGCACAGGGAAGCAACAGAGGACTCAACCACTCAGCAGTCTATGACACCCCCTTCATGGAGTCCAAAAAGCCAACCACTTGCTGCATGACCTCCTCTGGGCAGGTGGTTTACAAATTCTCAGAATAGTCTGCTCTGCCCAATATGAGACACACAAAGGCCAGTCTCACACTGCATGGTGCACTGTGCATAATTTCCCTCTGGTGCTCCCACCCCATTTTGTAGAATTATGTGAAGTTGGCATTAGTTACTTAGTTTTCCCAGGAAACACGTATTGTTCATAGGCAGTGCTACAACGGTGTAGAGTACAATCTAATGTTTGTACGTGTCTCACAACACTTGATAAATTTGTCACGTATTACGACAAACTGCCCAAGCGCCAAAGAGTGTCCTACGCTTTGACAAATCTACTCTAAGCCAAGCCGCTCTTAAGAAGGCTAACAACACATTAACTGTGATGCTTCTAGGCATCAGGGGCATAACTAGAGAAGCCTGTGCCCCAATGCAAACTTTGGGATGGGGCCTCCCTGCCAAACCTTCCCCCGACCACAAATATTTACCAGGACCTCTTACTAATAGTCATGCGGTTAATAGATAATACAAGGAGTGACTACCTCACCATACACAGAAAACCAACAGCGAATGAGAACAGCACCAATTCTCCACAGCGGGTAAATATCCAAAATCCGTGCAGTAGCCAGTCCACTGGTTGTGTAAGCCTTAAACACACCAACAGGATAGCAGAAAGTAGAAGAATGCGGATGGCAGCACCAGATGGATTAAAACAGGAACTCTTTATTCCACAAGGAGTACAAAATGCTGCTTGAGAAAGGCCATAACATAATGGCTGAAACGTTGCATTTTGTACTCCTTGTGGAATAAAGAGTTCCTGTTTTAATCCATCTGGTGCTGCCGTCCGCATTCTTCCACTTTCTGCTACCTCACCATACACATCACCATCATACAGCTACCAAACAAATCCCACTACACCAAAACCAACATTACCAATAATGATACAATATAAGGACCCAATTATACCACAAAAACATGGCCACAAATGACCACTAAATAGTGACTGAATAATACCACTATGCTATATCAGTATACAAAGACCAGTGTTACCGCCATATATTGACCATATAGTGGTATATACTCGGCAGACTGTATATTACATCCATACAGTGACCATATAGTGGTAGATACCAGTGTACACAGGCTCTACAAATATAAGTGATTACAGTGCAGTGACATTTAGTAACTCACAGGTGACGTTTCTCTGGTGAGACGTTCACTTTGCCTTTTCTTCTCCATCCGGTCCAGGACACCATGATGACTTCTCCTTCTACTCGTCCCTGCAGATTTGGACACAAATATCTTACAATCCTCACTTTTCCAGCATCTCCTTCACTGTCCCTCACCGCTCTACAAACTTCCCAGGGGTGGGAGAGCAGGTACAGGCCATAGCTTAAAGGCACAGTCTCCTAGAGGGGTGGCGAGGAACAGAGGGCTAACCCCCTGGAGACTGTGATACAGCTATTGCCCGTACCTCTCAGATTCATATTACCATGTGGGGTAGGTAGACAGGGCCCAGGTAGGTAGGTAGACCCCTGTTCGATAAGTTGATAGGCCCTAGGTAGGAAGGTATGCCTTAGGTAGGTAGGTTGTTAGGCTCCAGGCAGATAAATAGGTTTGTAGGCCTCAGCTAGGTAGGCAGCAGTTAGGCCCCAGGTAGATAAGCAGTAGATGTTCCCCAAGTAGTTAGACAGTAGTTAGGCCCCAGGTAGCTAGGTGGGCTGTAGGTAGGCACCAGGTAGCTAGGTAGACTGTAGGTGGTCCCCAGGTAAATAGACTTTAGGCGAGACCCACATAGATAGGTAGGCTGTAGGTGGGCCCCACATACAGTGGTGGCCAAAAGTATTGGCACCCCTGCAATTCTGTCAGATAATACTCAGTTTCTTCCTGAAAATGATTGCAATCACAAATTCTTTGGTATTATTATCTTCATTTAACTTGTCTTCAATGGAAAACCACAAAAAGAATTGTCATAAAGCCGAATTGGATATAATTCCACACCAAACATAAAAAGGGGGTGGACACAAGTATTGGCACATGTTTGAAAATCATGTGATTGCTTCTCTAATTTGTGTAATTAACGGCACCTGCAACTTACCTGTGGCACCTAAGGCCTTGTTCACACGGCTTATTCTGGGACAGATTGGAGCCGTACTGCGCGCCGTATTTTTGCGCTTCAGTACGGCTCTAATCCATCCCAGTAACTACGGTAATCCATAGTTCTCATAGAGAACTGTGGATTCCGTCGCTCCTCCCCGCTCGGCGAATCCGCCGCGGGGGGAGAAAGTGACATGCACATTAATTACGGCGTGTACGCGCCGTAAATAATGCATTGTCTATGGGGCCGGCGAGCAGCTGCCCCGCCGCGCCCCTGGCCCCGCTCCTTATTCAAGCCGTATTGCGGGCCTAACAGGTGTTGGCAATAACTAAATCACACTTGCAGCCAGTTGACATGGATTAAAGTTGACTCAACCTCTGTGCTGTGTCCTTGTGTGGACCACATTGAGCATGGAGAAAAGAAAGAAGAGCAAAGAACTGTCCGAGGACTTGAGACCCAAATTGTGAGGAAGCCTGAGCAATCTCAAGGCTACAAGTCCATCTCCAAAGACCTGAATGTTCCTGTGTCTACCGTGCTGCGCAGTGTCATCAAGAAGTGTAAAGCCCATGGCACTGTGGCTAACCTCCCTAGATGTGGACGGAAATGAAAAATTGACGAGAGATTTCAACGATTGTGCGGATGGTGGTTAAAGAACCTCGACTAACATCCAAACAAGTTCAAGCTGCCCTGCAGTCCGAGGGTACAACAGTGTCAACCAGTACTATCCGTCGGCGGCTGAATGAAAAGGGACTGTATGGTAGGATACCCAGGAAGACCCCACTTCTTACCCCGAGACATAAAAAAGCCAGGCTGGAGTTTGCCCAAACTTACCTGAGAAAGCCTAAAATGTTTTGGAAGAATAGTCTCTGCTCAGATGAGACAAAAGTAGAGCTTTTTGGGAAAAGGCATCAACATAGTTTACAGGAAAAAGGCATTCAAAGAAAAGAACACGGTCCCTACAGTCAAACATGGCGGAGGTTCCCTGATGTTTTCGGGTTGCTTTGCTGCCTCTGGCACTGGACTGCTTGACCGTGTGCATGGCATTATGGAGTCTGAAGACTACCAACAAATTTTGCAGCATAATGTAGGGCCCAGTGTGAGAAAGCTTGGTCTCCCTCAGAGGTCATGGGTCTTCCGGCAGGACAATGACCCAAAACACACTTCAAAAAGCACTAGAAAATGGTTTGAGAGAAAGCACTGGAGACTTCTAAAGTGGCAGCAATGAGTCCAGACCTGAATCCCATAGAACACCTGTGGAGAGATCTCAAAATGGCAGTTCTTCAAATCTCAGGGACCTGGAGCAGTTTGCCAAAGAAGAATGGTCTAAAATTCCAGCAGAGCATTGTAAGAAACTCATTGATGGTTACCGGAAGCAGTTGTTCGCAGTTATTTTGGCTAAAGGTTGTGCTACTGTCGGGGTCGTAAAGCGACAAGGGGTCTCCTGTTCCCACTCCGGTACTCCAAATCAATGTCTGAGTGCACGGGCCGGCCAATGAAAGAAAGAGTCAGACACTTGTTCTGGTTCATTCTTATCCATGCACTACTACTTTATTCAGCGCGGCACACATATTTATGTGAGTAGAAAAAAGGGGCGTGGGCGCATGCGCAGTGGGACAGTCCATAGGGAGGGGTTGAGCATAAAGTTCTTTATTGGTTCAAAGTAGTTCCGGGCAGATGAAGTTTCTGGTTGTATCAGCCAATGCTTCTTAGGACATGTAGTCGAAACTCAGTTGCTTGTCGACAGGATGTGTGTGTGGAATCGCTGTTATCTTGACTGTCTCAATACTGCACAGTCATCGTCCTCAAGTGGATATCTGTATGGTCTTATAAGGAGGAAAGCTTGGAATTTTCTTATAAACAAACTTTAGCTTATTGATGCACACATGTACACATATTACCATTAACCCTCACACTACCAAGTATTAGGCTGAGGGTGCCAATACTTTTGTCCGACCCATTTTTGGAGTTTTGTGTGAAATGATCAATGATTTGATTTTTGATTCATTCTCTTTTGTGTTTTTTCATTGCAAGCAAAATAAATGAATATATTAATACCAAACATTTTGTGATTGCAATCATTTTCAGGAAGAAACTGAGTATTATCTGACAGAATTGCAGGGGTGCCAATACTTTTGGCCACCACTGTAGGTAAGTAGGTAGTCTGTAGGGGGGCCCAACATAAGTAGGCTGGGCCCCATTAGTAAAAAAAGAAAAAAATAACTCTCTCTGCATTCTCCCACTCGACGAGCAGCAGGCCGGCTTCTCCAAGTTGTGCCCAGCAAAGGCAGAGCAATGATTTGACGTCACCGCGCTGCCCACTTCAGCACTAGCGGCCGACAGCTAGTAGGCATTAGGCCTTAAACTATGCTGAAGAGCGGAGCTGAGTGCCACACCGGCGCTCTGATTCACTAAGGGCTTTAACTGTTTGCATGTCAAGAAGATATTATGCTAATACCAGATTTATTAATACCATTTTCAAATGATCATTATTACAGTTACTTGGAGGCTCCATTTACATATACTGCACAAGTATACAGGGCCACCATTAGGGGGGTACAGCCAGTACTCCCGTATGGGGCTCGGCCAGATTGTGAAGCAGGGGGGGGGGCCGCCGCCAGGTACCGCCCCCTTGCTTCACGTTAATGGTAGAGAGAACATGCAACATGCCTGTTCTCTCTACCATGTCAGCTGTCTGCCGTGTCAGGGGGGCCCACGCTGGGAGTCACGCTGCGCACCGTAGCTTTCCATACTGATTAACATATTCAGCGCAGCGGGGCCCCGCATCAGCAAATTAAATCAGTGAGTCCCGCCCTGTGGGCGGGGCCTCACTGATTCAAATGCTGCCGCACTTGGCCGTTCCTAAATACGGGTAGGGAGGGAGAGAGGATGACTGCCCGGGTGCTCATGAGGGAGGGAGAAACGGAGAAGGGGGTACGGTGCTGCCTGGAACACGGTTAACTTCCTGCCTCTGTCAGGCTGCTGAGCGCTGCAGCCACGATCAGCACAAGCTCCTGGCAGAGTCAGCAAGTTCAGCCTCACACTGCGTGACAGGCTCCGCCCCCTGCCGGGCTCCCACTCCATCTCCTGCAGCTACACAAATCACAGCAGCAGCTCCAACAGCGACAGGCAGCCTCACTGTACACACCAGGACTCTGTATAGTAAAAGGTCAAACATACTCTTACTGAATGTGAACTGTACTGATTTTATATTTCTGTGTATATGTGTGTCTGTATATGTACATGTGTGTCTGTATATGTATATGTGTGTCTATAAAGGTGTCTGTATATGTTAGTGTCTGTATATGTATAAGTTGGTCCCGTAGGTGTATATGTGTGTCTGTAATGTATTGTGTCTGTAATGTGTGCTGTATGTGTTGTGTGCTGTATGTATGTGTTTGTGTGTCTGTAAGTATATGTGGTTCTGTGTATATGTTTGCTGTATAATATAATGTGTGTTGTCTGTATGTAAGTTTGTTGTTTGTGTATATGTGTTTCCCGTGGTTGTCTAATGTGTATATTTGTTTCTATGGATGTGTGTCTGTTATATGTTATATGTGGTCTGTGTATGTAAATACTATATATGTGTGGTCTGTGTATTTTATGTATGTATTGTATGTATATAACGTGTGTTACCCTTTTTTTTATTCTTCCGGGTTTGGGAGCGAGGGTTGATGGGTTGACTTGACAGGGGGGCCCAGAAATTTTGCTGTTAGGGGGCCCTGCAATCTCTGATGGCGGCCCTGCAAGAAAATAGAAGTTTTTTTGGGTTT
>JAODAL010019952.1:0-70662 GCA_025379985.1 Phyllomedusa bahiana | reverse complement strand
AAAAAGGGCCCGTGTATGAGGGAGTCGGGGGTTTTGGAAAAATTAAAGGAGTCTGAGTCGGGCTTGGGCTTCCCGGGATCCACAGCCCTGACTGCGCAACATCTCAAGCACCCCACCCCAGGAAATGGGTCTTCCAAATGGACAATGCCCGGAATTATTTCCCCAAACTGGTTCCCAAAGTGGTTTAAAGGGAAAACCAAGTAAATTGTTTTGAATTTGGCCACCCACAAACCCCTTTCTCAATCCTATTGAAATTTATGGGCAATGGTAAAAAGGAAGGTGCGAGAAAGGGCGATCTACAAAATGGCTCAGTTACCCCAAATTTTTCTGTCGGGAGGAAGGGGCCCAAAAATTTTCCTACCAATTTATTGTGAGAACTTGTGGAAGGATATAAAAAAGTTTGACCCAAGCCCATACAGTTTAAGGGGAAATCCAAACCAAATATGATGAAATGTATGTAAATTTCCTGACTTTGAAGAAAGTAAAAAAAAACCCTTAAAAAAAACCTTCTTTTTCGGGTTTATATGGCAAATATAAAAAAATTTTGGTAATCCTATTACCTAAAAGGGGTTTGGGTTTTTTTTTGATTTTGTCAGTTTAGTGACATGATAGGTCCCCTTTTTCTATGTGAAATTAAAACTTCGGGTTTTTAAAACTGTAAATGAAACTGTACACACTCTGCAGGGAAATTCCGGGACTTCGGGTGCTGAGTTACGTCCCCGGGTGGGAGGGTTTATGGTGCTTTCACACAGTGTTTTTTTGGGGGGTTTTTGGGGGTTTGGCTTTTTTTTTGGGAAAATGACAGTAAAAAAGGGGCGCTTAATGCTTTTCTTTTTCTGCAAAAAAATGAAAACAAAAACCCCCTGTGAAAAAAGCACCGGCTAGTCGTTTGGGACATGTTCGTTATTAAGAAAGGTGAGAAAGATTAATAGAAAATGGAAGCTAATATATTCTGGAGACAAATGACTATGTGGAAAAACTGGGCCGGGGGACTAATGGGGACATCACAAAATTTTTTTCAAATATGGACAATGAGCGCATATCTAGTATTAATGTCGTTTTTAGGTAGCAGTTTCCCTTACTTCCCCTTTCCCTTTAATTAAATTATATCAGACCGTTTTTTTTTGAAAGGGAAGATAATGAAAATGTTTTTAACTAAACCCCTGCACTAATTTTTTTTGAATACGTATGCTCTGGCTGATCAGACTAGTCTAGACCTATGAATATTCTCTTTTGACATGTCACTGAAATATAATCGTTAGAGGTTTTTAAAATTTGGGGAGCTGAAATTTAAAAACCCCAAACCCTGACCACTAAAAACAATAGGGGACATATTCATGGATAAACACTATATTTTTAGGTTATGGTGAGTGACAAAATCACAGATGCCACTAGTTTCCCAATACGGGACAAAAAGGGGCCCGAAAAAAATTTAACCCACGGGACGGGTTTCCAAAAAGGCCCTATTCTAAGATATAACTTTTAATGATTATCCTTAAAAAACATATAATGACCAAATTCTTACTTAACCAATAAATAAATACAATAAGTATTCCTTATCAGTGGGTATATACTAACATAGGACGGGACTCTGACAATTGTCCTTTCCTTCTCACACACAGAATTATTACCCCCACTAATCCTTTGTCGGGACCCTACATTAATACCTATTCAGAAGACAGAGTAATCGTCCCAATAGAGACGGCCCCATCTATCGGTGGCTCAGCCTATTATCACGCTACTCCTAATCAATAATAATACGTGTGCTTCACATATATGGTTATGGTAGGGGGCATTTTCCCTTCTTTAGAAAACAGGGTCTTGTCCTTCATACAAGTTAAATAAGGTCATCAAATGAGTTTACTTATTAATTAAACAGAACCTGTCAGATGGTTTATGCTCCCCAAATCTGAGAGCAGGTTTTTTGTTTTTAGAGCGGGTGTTTCTAAACTCCAGTCCTAAATTCCCCCCAAACGGGTTTTCTATTTTCAGGATCCCCCAAACAATGCACGGGCCCAATATACCCACCGGGGTCAGAATGCACTGACATAATGATATCACCTGTCCCAGAATGCACTGACAGAAATGATATCACCTGTCCCAAAAATGCACTGCAATGAATCACCGTGCAAAATTGCACTGACAAAAAATGAAATCACCTGTGCAAATTGCACGGGCAATAATAAAAACCCACCTGTGCAGAATCCCTTGACAGTAATGAGATCACCTGTGCAGAATGCACTAAACAAAAATGATATCACCTGTGCAGAATGCACTGACAATAAGATATCACCTTTTGCAGAATGCACTGACAGTAATGTTTATCACCTGGGGCAAAATCACTGAAAAAATGATATTCCCTGTGCAAAATTTCCTAAACAAAAAATTTATCCCCTGTGCAGAATGCACTAAACAGAAATGATATCAGCTGTGCAAATGCCCCGACAATAATGATATCCCCTGTACAGAATGCACTGACAAAAGTATACCTGTGCAAAATTGCACTGACAAAAATTTAGTTCACCTGTGAAAGAAGGCACTGACCAAAAATAAATTTTCCCCTGTCAGAATCCCACTGACCAAATAATATCACCTGTGCAAATGAAACTGACCGAAATTTGTTCACCTGGGCAGAATGAAATGCAGTAATGATAACCCCTGTGCAGAAGCACTGACAATAATGATTTCACCTGTCAGAATGCACTGAAAATTAATGGGGTTTCACCTGTGCAGAATGCACTGCCAAAATAATATCCCCTGTGCGGGAAATGCACTGACCAAAATTTGATTTCCCCTTTTACAGAATGCACTGCCCATAATAATATCACCTGTGCAGAATGCACTGAAAAATAATAAAATCACCTGTAAAAGAAGGGCACGGACAGAAAGGATATCACCGTGCGGAATGCACTACAGTAATGATTTTCCCTGTGAAAGAATGCACTACAAAAAAGTTATCACCTGTGCGGGAATGCCTGACATAATGAAAACCCCTTGCAGAATGCACTGACAAAAATGATATCCCCTGGCAGAATGCACTAACAGTAATGAAAATCCCTGTCCCTAATGCCTGACTGTTTTATATCACCTGGGGCAAATTTGGCACTGACAAAATGAAATCACCTTGCAGAATGCACTGCCCGTAAGAAATCACCTTGCAAAATGCACTGACATTTAATGAATAAACCGGGGCAAAGCACTAAAATTTAATGTTATCACCTTTTGGCAGAATGCAGAAGAAATGAATCACCTGTGCAGAATGCACTGACCGAAATTCATTTCACCTGTGCAGAATGCACTGACAATAATGATATCACCTGTGGAAAAATGCCTGATAATAATGATATCCCCTGTGCAAATGCATGACGTAATGATATCCCCTGTGCAGAATGCATTTACAGTAATGATATCACCTTTTGCAGAATGCACTGACCGAAATCATATCACCTGTGCAGAATGCACGACAATAATGATATCCCCTGAACCCCAATGAAACTGACAATAATGAATCACCTTGCAAAATTTGCACTGAAAATTAATGTTTATCCCTGGCAAAATGCACTGACAAAAATGATATCCCCTTTGGGGCAAAATTGCCTGACAATTTTAAATATCCCCTGGCAAAATTGAAACTAACAGAAATTGATTTCCCCTTTGTGCAGAATGCACTGACAAAAAAGATTTCCCTGTGCAAAATGCACTGGAACAAAAATGATATCACCTTGCGAATGCAAAAAAACATTTAATGATATCACCTGTGCAGAAAGCACCAAAATAATGAAAATCACCTGTCCCAAAATGCACGGGGCCCCAGTAATAAATTCACCTGTACAAAAAATGCACTGACATTAATGATTTCCCCCTGTGCAAAAATGCACTGAAAATTAATGTTTATCACCTGTGCAAATCCCAATGACAGTAATGATATCTCCTGTACAAAAATTTTTACTAAACAAATTTTAAATATCCCCTGTACAGAATGCTCGAAAATTAATATCCCCTGTGCAAAATGCACTGCCCAGTAATAAATTTCACCTGTGGAGAATGCACGGGAAATTATAATAAACCTGTGCAGAATGCATAAACAGAAAAGAAAAAATCCCCCCCCCCCTTTTTCCCCAGAATGCACTGACAATAATGATATCACCTGTGCTAATGCACTAAACAGAAAGATACCCCCTGTGCAAATGCACTGAAATGAATCACCAAATTGCAGAATACACTGACCGAAACCCAAATCACCTGTGCAATGCTGGGGAAATCCTGAAAGCTTAAACCTGTTGGGGGGTCCTGAGGACGGGGGTTTAAAGAAACCACTGTGTTAGAGGGAGAGAAGCTGAGCAATCTATAGATTTACATGATTGATTTGCAGCATGATTTCTAAACTAAAAAGCAGAGCAAACTCCCGGGTTTCACTTTTAATGGGGGTAGGGTTAAAAATTTTGTTTCACATTTGGTTTTCTTTTTGTTTTTCCTTTTCCTTTTTTAACCAGAAATCCTGCTCCGGGTGATGCGATGTTTGCGTAAATCGAAATGCCCCATATCAGCACTGGGGGTCTGGGGCCTACGGGCCCTTGATTAGCAGAGGGGGAGCCCCGGTTTGCGTTTCCGCTTTTTGCTAACACCGCACAGTCCTGCCTTTGAATGCTCAGGCCGGAGGGCCCCGGGGGTTTTCCCGAGGCAGTATGCTGGGCCCCTCCATTTCCCAAACGTTCCCCAGCAGTGGACTTTTATTTTTCCGGCCTGGGGGGGGCGGGGAGCAAAAATCCCGGGGGTGGTAGATGTTTTTGGGTCCCTTGGGCCCCGTGGCGCTGCTCCCCCGGTTGTTACCCCCCCTGCTTTTTAGCTCCATGTTCCAAAATTAGAAAATAGCGTGGAACACAATTTTTCAGTTCCACAGCACCGAGGTGAAATCTTAACAGGGCACAACAGCAAAACAAATGAAAAACCCCTTTCCCCTGCACTAAAAAAATTTTAAAAACCTTTCGCGGGATTTAAATTTTAAATATTTTAATAAGGAAAGGAAAATTCCAGCACAGTTTAGAAGGATATCCGGAAAATTTTGGGGGCTTTAAATAGCAAAACCACTCTTTTTTTAAGATAAATAAAATATAATTTAAAAACTTTCCTAAGCAGAGGGGTTTAGTTGTTTTTGGCCCACATTTTCCCCCCCCCCTTTTTAATTCGTAAATAAACATGCTAGATAAAAAAGCTTCTTTTATAAACCTCCTTACTCTTATTTTCCCTCCCACCTGAAATTTAAACCCCCCCAAATGTGGGGAAAAATAAAAGATCTGTTACAACTTTCATTGTTTGTTCCCTAAAGAGGGTGTGTGTGTGTGGGGTGTGTGTGTGTGTGTGTGTGTGTATGTAAAAATTTATTTATAAATGTGTGTGTGTTGTGTTTTTTCACTTTGGGTATAAAGTATAAAAAAATTGGGATTTACTTTTTCTGATATAATAAAAATTTTTGATCCCCTCCCAAACCCAAATTAATTTTTCCCTGGCCCCTACAGCCCAGTTAGATGCCCTAACCCAAAATGTTTTCCCTGCATTTAAAGACAGCTTTTTAAAAATAGCCCACCTTTTTAAAAGACCCCCTGTCCACAAAATCAACCCAACAAACCTGACCTCTATAACATGGCAAGACCAAAAGGCTTTCTAAGGATGCCCCCGGAAAAGTTTCTTAGACCTGCCCAAAGCTGGAAGGGGCTCCCAAAAACCAAATAAGTAAGTTTTTCTGAGTGAGTGATTGGGAAAAGGGGGCTGTGGTAGATGAGAAAAAATTGAGCTATTTTGCATTAACTCAACTCCCATGTTTGGAGGAAGAGAAATACTGCCTATGCCCCAAAGCCCACTGCCCCCAACAGTCAAGCAGGGGATTTGGGGAAAAAATTATTTTTTTTGGGGATTTTTCCTGTTTAAGGGGAAAACCGGGGGGAAACAAACTTCACTGCATAAAGGGAAGAATGGAGGGAAACCCCATGATCGTGGAAACCCTGAGTGCCCAATTTCCCTTCCCCCCTCCGGACAAAAAGAATGGGTCTTTCGGGGGGGGGGGGGGTCTTCCACAAGACAGTGACCCAAAACGTACAGCCAAAAACAAAAAGGAGTGGCTCAAAAAGAAGCCTTTTAAGGTCAGGGATGGCTACCAGTTCCAGCCCTTTAAAACCCCAAATTGAAAATTATGGAGGGATTTAAAACCCCCCCGAGTTCCCAAAGGGTGACAGTCAAAATCAAAAATGGATGATCTGCCAAGAGGGGGGAACCAAAAACCCCCGGGACATGGAAAAACCTCCTCATCAACTACAAAAAAGTTGCTGCTGTCCCTTGCCAACAAGTGTTTTGCCACCAAAGGGATTAAATCCCTTTTTTGCCAGTTGGGGTCAAAATTTTAATTTCTTACTGCAAAATGCAAACAAAATTTTTACAGTGGCCCTTTGGGAAAATATTCGGCCCCTTGGGCTTTTTTAACCTTTTGCCAAAATTTCAGGCTTCCCAAAATAAAATAAAAAAATTTTTAAAAATTTTTTGGGGAAGGGAATCAACAAAATGGGACCCCATTTTTTGAAAGTGGAACAAAAATTTTTTTGGATATTTAAACTTTTGTAAAAAAAAAAAAAGAAAAGTGGGGCCCTGCCAAAATTTTTGCAATTATTCGGTCTCTTTTTTTCAGTCAGCAAACTACTCCAGATGTTTTTGAAAGGGTCTCTGAAAGATCCAAAGTTGTCCTAAAGAAATACAATGAAAAATTAAACCCCCCTGTGTTTTAATCAAGGCCCCCATATAAAATTCCCCCTGGGTTTTGTGATAGTCTCTGGGGTTTTGTTTAAAGAAGCAATCATGAAAAAACCAAGGGACACCCCAGGCAGGTTTCCTTTTTACTGGGATGGAGAAGTTTTTAAAACCAGATTGGGTACAGGGAAAGATTTCCCAAAAATTTTAAACTCCCCAAAAAGCACTGTGGGAAAACGATCTATTGAAATGGAAGGAGTTTCAACCACTGCCCCAAAAATACCAAGACCCGGCCCTCCCTCCCAAACTTTCATTTTAAACAAGGAGAAACTGATCAGAGAAAGCAGCCAAAAGTCCCATGATCACCTTGGGGAACTCAAAAGATTACAGCAGGGGGGAAGTTTTGTCCCCTAGGCAAAAATCAGTCGTACCTGCACAAATCTGGCCCCTTTTTGGAAGAGGGGGCAAAAAGAAAAAAGCCCTTTCTCAAAGATATCCATAAAAAAACTTGTTTAAAGGGTTTTCCCCAAACCACCTGGGAGAACCCCCAAACATGTGGAAAAGGGGCTCTGTCTATGAAACCAAAATTTCCCAAATTTTTGGCCACAATGTAAAACGATATGTTTTTTTGAAAAACAACACGCCCCATCACCCCAACCCCCCCTTTCCCCCCTTCACACATGGTGGGGGCGCCTCATGGTTTGGGGTTCAGCCCGGGGGCACGGAAGATGGTTAAAATTGATGGGAAGATGGGGTAGAGCCAAATACGGGGCCCAATTTTTGGAAGAAAACCCGTTGGAGTCCCGCAAAAGAACCCAGACTGGGGCGGGATTTTTTCCCTTTCCCAAAAAACAATTTTATCCCCAAACCCTAAAGGGAAAATCACAATTGGGAAATTTACAAATAAAAGTATTCCCCGGGGTTTTTAGAATTTGGGCCCAAGGGCAAAAAATTTTAAAACCGGGAAACCAAAACGGAAAACTTGGAAAGAGGCTGAAAAATGCTTTATCACAAACGCTCTCCACCAAACCCCCTGAGCCCCCAATGTTTCCCCAAACGCCTCCATCCCCAAACCCCACGAGCTCCCCGCTGTTTTACAAACGCTCTCCATCCAACCCTCACTGAGCTCCAGTGTTTTACAAACCTCTCCATCCAAACCCCAATGAGCTCCAGCTGTTTTACAAAAGCCTCCCTCCAACCTCAAATGAGTCCAGCTTTCACAAAAAGCTCCCATTCAATCTCACTGAGCTCCCCGCTGTTTTCGAAGGAAGAATGACAAGAAATTTTAGTCTCTCGATGTTTCAAAACTGAAAAAGCATTCCCCCAAATGACTTGGGAGCTGTAATCGCAGGGAAAAGGGGCGCTACAAAGTATTTTAACTTAAGGGCGGGAAAAAATTTTTCCACCCCCACTTTTTTAAAAAATAAAAATGAAAAGTTTAAAATCTCCAAAAACTTTTGGGCCAAATTCACAAATTTTGTCCCACTTTTTGATTCTTCCCCAAAAATTTAAAATTTTTTTTTATCTTTATTTTTTGAAGCCTGAAAATTTGGGAAAAGGGGTTTAAAAAGTTCAAGGGGGGCCAAAATTTCTTTCGCAAGGGAAATGTATAATTTTTACAATGTGATTTTCAGAAATTTTTTTTGAGATTCTTTCTTTTCAATGTTTTTAAAATTTAAACCCCTCTTTAAAAATTTTTGACTGTTCATGTCTTTGTCAGTGGGCAAACTTACACAGTCAGCAAGGGATCAAATAATTTCCTCCACAGTATATATTAGGCTATGTCTACACAGCACTGGTTTTTGGTTGGATTTTCAGCGGATTCACTATTTGGCAATCTTCACACGGCTTATTGCCGATTTTAAATTTCGGGGGGGGGGTTTTCCCCCAATTACGCCCGGGAGCCCCTGCAGCGGGGCAGGGACGCAGCTCGCCCCCGGGGCCATGGGACTTCTTTATCTACGGCGCGTTTCACGCCGTAAAAAAACACTTTTCTTTCCCCCCCACGGCGGGAAAATTTTGCCAAACCGGTTAAAAAGAGGCGGGAAACCCACCCCGTTTTTTCTATGAAAAACTTTAATTTACCTTTGAAAAATGGGCCCGGTTGGGCCGTACTTTCGCGCAAATAGGCCCGCAATAAAAAACCCCCCCCCAAAGGCCCAAAAATAAAAAACCGTTTGAATCGGCCCTTTAGTAAACCCCCCAAAAAAAACGACTGTAAAAACCCTTGTCCCCATAACGGCAATGGGAAAACTGTTTTGAGTCTTCACAGCCCCAGAAATTTTTTTTTCTGAGTTTTTTTAAAAACCCCCGTTTTCGGGCGGATTTTTAAAAACCCGCTGTACCTGGCTGACCCGGGTTCCCATACAAATTTTAAATTTACGGGCCAACTGGAAAACAAAAAGGGTTTTTCCCAAAAGCCAAAAAAAAAGCGGGTTCCTTTTTAAATGTTTTAAAAAACCCCCAAACCCCAAAAAAAAAAAAAAAAAAACCAAAACTGAAACCCCCCCCCAAAAACCCCCCCCAATTTTTTTAAACCCCCCCAACCCCCGATTTTTTTTTTTTAAATTTTTTTTTTTTTTTTTTTCCCCCTTTTTTTTTTTTTTTTTGTGTTTCCGAAATAAAATTTTTTTATTTTTCATTTTTTTTCAAATTTTTGCCAACCACAAACAAGAATTTTTTAAAAACCCTTTTTTTTCCTGTTTTCCCCCTTTTTCCCTTGTTTTTTTGTGTGGGTTATATCCTTTTTTAACCCCCAATTTTTTTCCCTTTTTTTTGTGTGGTTTTTTCTTGGAATTAAGGCCCCGCCCCCTTTTTTTTTTGTAAATTTTAGGGCATTTTAAGGTAACGGGAGGCCGAGGAAAACCCTTTTAATTTTTTTTAGGCCCCCTTTTCTTGCCGGGGCCCTTAAAATTAAAGGGGCTTTTTTTCTGAAGGCCAAAAATTTTTTGATTTTTCAATTTTTAATGGAAAAAAATTCCCCAAAAACAAACCAAAAAAAAAAAAAAAAAAAAAACAAAACATAAAAAAAGGGGGGGGGGGGTGGGGGGGGGTTTTTTTTGGGGGGGGGGGGGGGGGGGGTGGGGGTTGGGGGGGGGGGGGGGGGGGGGGGGGGGGGTGGGGGGGGGGTTTTTTGGGTTTTTTTTTGAGGTTTTGGGTTTTGGTGAAATTGGTTTGGGGTTGGGGGGGGGTTAAAGTAAAAAGGGTTTGGGTTAAAGGTTTTTTGAAAAGGTTTTGGGGGGAAGAATTTTTGGGTTATAAAAAGGGGTTTGGGGGGTTGGGAAAAGAAAGGGATGGAGTATTTTTTGTTATTTTAATGTATGAAATTATGGAAAGGGAATTTAAATTTTGTTTTAAATTTTTTAGGGTTTAATTTTAAATTTTAGGAGAAAGGTAGGGTTAATTTATTTTTTAGAGGTATTTTTTTGAAAAGGGTATGGTTTTGGTTGGGGTTTTTGGGAAAATGTCCTTTTTTTTTTTTGGAAAGTTTTGGTTATTGGGTTTTAAAAAAGGTAATTTAAAAAAAAATTTTTAAAAGTGGGAAAAAATTTAGGGTTTTTTTTTTTGGGTTTTTTTTTAAAAGGAAAAAAGGTTTTTAATTTTTTTATTTGTTTTTTTTTATTATTTTTTTTTTTGGTTTCTTTTAAATTTGAGGGGGGATTGAGGGTGTGTTGTTGGGCTAAAAATCCCGGGGTTTTTGAAGGGCATAAACCCATTTTTAAAAATTTAACAATTTTTCTTATTTTTAAAGCACTGGAAACAAAAAGGGGAATTCCCAAAACCTTTGGAAAAAAAAAAATTGGGGGTTCCGTTCTGCAAAAAAAACTACAACCCCCCAAAATTGGGAAAAGAAACCCTCTCCCTTTGTCAAAAAAAAATTTCAACCCCTCACATTTTTGAAAAGCGAATTTTGGAAATTTTAAATGGGGGGCCAAAATTTAGGATGACGCCAATAGTAATTTTTTAAATTTCCCCTTTAGGGGGTTTTTTTTTAGGGGGAAATAAAACTCTTCTGGGGAAGGCATATTATCCCTCCCAAAAAACAAAAAAAACCCCTTTTTGGGAAGGTTTTTTCCCTTTCGGGGTTTCCCCCAAATTTTTGGGGGCCCGAAATTTTTGGGTTAGTGGGGGGATTTCCCTAAAAATTCTTTCTGATTTAGGCCCTTTAAAAGGGGCCCAAGGGAATCCCCAAAAAATTCTGCCGTCCCAGAAAATGGATGCCGGGAAATTTTTCCAAACAGACTTTTTGCAAAAAAATTTTTTTGTTTTCCCAAAAGGGGAATTTTTTTTTTTTTCCACTACTTTAGACTTTTTTTTTAGTTTTGTATCATAATGATAAATCTAGGTTTCATAAACCATAAAGGGCCGGGCCCCGAAATGTTTTTATTTTCGAATTTTTTAAATTGATTGGAATTCCACTAAGATGTTGTCATACTCATTCACTCTTCATCAGCATTGAGACATTTGGGTATCCATTTTGAAGATTGCTTTTTTTAAACTTCCAATTTTATTCAATCCTTTAAAAAACACATTTGGTTTTGGGGACATTTAGGAAATCTCCTCGTGTTTTTTTAACCAATTCGTCCATTAAAAACCAAAAAAAAAATTTTCATGGACATTGTCTAAAAATAGCAAACAAAAACTTTTCCCAAAAGGGGGAAATCAAATTTTTGTTTCCCAAAAAAGTTTAAATTTAAAGGGATATTCTTTAAAAGCCAAAAAAAACTCATTTAAAAATTTTTTAAATATGAAACGATAAAATTTTCACCCTTTTCCCCGGGTTTTTAAGATCCCCCCCTGAGGGAAAAAGTATTTAAGCGGTAAGGGCCATAGATATGGGGGAAGCAAGGAAACTTAAAACCCAAGGGCCCTTTTCCCCAGGGCAGGGCTGCTAGATTTTGTGCAGCTGTATGGCCCCCAAAGGTTTTTGGGGGTCCGCCCCTTTTCCTTTAAGGGTGCCACAGAGAAAACAGTAAAATTTTTTTTATATTTCCCAGTATGACATAGTTAAAAAAAAACTTTTACAAAAAAATTTTAATAGTTTAAAAAAAAAATACAATTTGCCCTTCTTCACCCACCTTTTTTAAACCGTTCCCTATCTTTTAAGTTTGAAGAAAGTTTCCCTTCCCCAAAAAATTTTTTCCAGGGGAAATTCCCAAAAAACCCAATTTGAGAATAAGGATAATTTTTTTTCCAGTAAAGATGAATATTTTAGAAAAAATTTTTGGAATAAAATGAAAAACAAAAATTTTAAGAAAAAGGATATAAAAAGGGGAAAAGTTAAAAAAAGGGGGGGGTGAAAAAGTGGCAAAGATGGATATACAAAGTTTTAAAAGGGAAAATTAAAAAAAGAGACAGAAAGGGGAACAAGAAACATTTGGGGTCTAAATATGATGCCCCCTTCTAAATGAAAAAGTAACACTAAACCTAAAATGGGGGGGGTTATCCTAAAAAAAAGGGTTTCCCAAATATTTGGGAAATTGTTTCCTTGGGCCCAAAAACCTTAAAAATTTTGGGGGTTTTTAGGAAGGGGGAAAAAAATATTTGGGAAGATTTTGGGTAAAGCCAGTTATTTAAAAAATAAACAACAAGGGTTAAATACATTGGCTAACAACGGACGGCAACAATTTTCCTGCATTTTTTATGTCCACTGCTCTGGGGAAAAATTAAGGGGTCAGAAATTTCACATCCCAAAAATGGGACTAAAAATTAAAAATGAGAGGGGATTAAAACATGGCCCATTCCCAAAAATGGTTTTATAAAAAAATTTAAATTTTTTAAATGGCCCCCCGGGTTTTAAAATTAAAAAAATATAAAAAGTGACAGAAAAAAGCAAGATTAAAACAAAAGGGTTTAATGAGCATTTAAATCATTTTATAAAGAATTTTTTTAAAAAATTAAAAGCCCGAGGAAGGTTTGCGGTAACCACTTAAACCAAAAAGCAGATAAAAAATTGCGAGACTCCGCTCCCTTTAAACATTTTTTCCCCGGGAGGAAAACATAAAAATTTTGTGATAGGAAAAAAGTTCACTGCCCCGTTTATTGGATTCACACTCGACACATTTGCACCTAAAAGGTCTCAATGAAGGAAAGGGAAATTTTTTAAAGTTTAAAATTAAGTGTATTGTTTTTTAATTATTGGGAAATTTTGTATAAAATATTGTTTTTATATTTCTACTAGGGGTAAAAAATAAGGGACGATTATTTGTGAAACAGCTTGAGGAAGGGGCGGAGCCCCGAAACGTCGGGGGAAACGGCCCGCACAAACAATCTAGCAGACTGCTCTTTAGAATGGACTTGCCTTTTGAATGCTGCTTACCATAAAACTATGGACCCTTTCCGCTTTTTTATTCTCCTGCCTTTTAAAAATCTAAAAAACCGCAAGTGCAATTTATCGTTTCATATGCTTATACTTTTTTAAAATGAGTGTTTTTGGCTTTAAGAATATCCGTTTAAAATAAATATTTTGTAGAAGATTTGATTACCCTATTGGAGTGTTTGCTGCTATACTTCGATTTATTGCTGGGTGAATGAAGGCGCCCATGACACACTCCTATGCATGTGGTCATAAATAGAAGTCCGGATATATATTTATTTGATGGACATTGGTCTTCCAGGCCTCTTCCCATTTATAACATCTTTTCTTCTGTGCTAAAAATCAGCAACTCGCATTTTGTTGGTTGAATAAGGTGCACATTGATCTTCTAATGTTGGCGACATTCCATAGTAAGTCTCCTTAGCAGACAGTCTTTTCAAAGATGGGTACTTGATGACCAAATTATACTCCAGTTTGCTGACGTTCCAGTATGAAGTTGATGTGGTTTACTTTTCTTAATTACAATTTCAAAATGACATAACCTTTTCTGCTAAAACTTAGCATCTGCACTTGTCAAATTAATTCAAGTGATTTTTTTTTGTCTGCTATAGATATTGAAGGCAAGCTGTTTATAAATACCTCATCTCAATTCAGCTAACCTCACACAATAACCTCTGCTAGTTCAGTGGGAATTTTCTTTTTTTTACTTGAGGAACCTGCAGCAAGTTAAAGGGGTTGTCTCCAGGGCCGGACTGGGAATAAAAGACAAATGCCCACAAAATCCGCTTAAAAAATATCCCTTGTTCTCGCACATCGCCACTTTCTAAAATAAACGACACTACAAAGGTGCATTCAAACGTAGCATTTTTGGTGCGTTTTTTGTGTGTTTTTTGGAGCAGTTTTGTTCAGAAAGGCAGAGCAGTTAATGCTGTACATTTCTGCACAAAAACGCATAAAAAAATGCACCAAAAACCGCTCTGTGTGAGAGCACCCTAAGCACAAGCAAGGAAGAAAGAAACAGTTGTGCAGAGAAACCCTAATCACAGAGTCAGGTGTGCACTTGCTTTACAATCAGGGACAAGCCCACACTGACACTACATAAGCACCAACATAACCTTCAACCCCACCAATCACATCACCAGTAATCAGGTCACCATCACATGAATACAGCACTGATTCAACACAGAAGTAAAATGACCCCCGACAGCAGAGACTCACAGGAGACGTCATCTCTGATGGGAGTTGTTCTCTTCTTCTTTTCTTCTCCACCCGTCCAAACCTCCATGACATCTTCCCTGATGAGTCATTCCTTTCCATTTTTTTTCTCTGTCCGGTATAGCATGCAATGTCTTCTTCTCCCAGTCACTACTCGTCCCTGTAGAATTTACCACAAATACATCTTAGACTCCTCTCTTTTCTAGCACTTTCCTATCAGTTCCCAAATCTGTACAAGCTCCCTATCCATAGAGCCCCAAATAATAATTGTGCCCTCTTTGGTGCCCCACATAGTAAAAAGTTAGTAATTGTAACCCCAAACAGCTTTGTTAGCCAAAAAAAGGGGAATTAAAAAATGTTAGATAATGGCATGAAAAGGGTATCCCCCATTAGGTGGTAAACGGGGCCCCCTCCATTAATTTGGATTAGACGGGGCCTGCCCCCAGTAATTTAGCCAGGTACTGGGGCTGCCCCAGTAACAGCCAGTGTGGGCCAGAAATTAGCCAGGTAGGGCCCGGGGGATAATAGCCAGGGGGGCCCAAAATTACCAGGGGGGGCCAGTAATTAGCCAGGCGGGGCCAGTAATTAGCCGGCAGGCCTAATGGGGGGAAGCGGGCCATATTAACCGGTAGGGACAGTATAAAAAAGGGGGGGCCAATAATAGACAGGTAGGGGCCGTAAAAACAGGGAGGGCCAATATATAAAACAGGTAGGGACAGTAAGTAGTTTTAAAAAAAAAATTAAAAAATATTACCTGCTGTCTGTCGTTCCCTCCTTCTCTTGGTCCAGGGCGGCTGCCTCCCCTGGGGGGTCGCGGGCAGGCGCGCGATATGTCATCACACGCGACCGCCCCGCGGCCTCTGGGGGCAAACAGCCGGGGCAAAGATCCCAATGCTCTCCCGGCCGCTGCTTCACCGCCGGTGCAGGCGGGGCCCTGATCGCTGCATGGGGGGTCGTGACCTGACCTGCAGCATGTGGCGAAGGGGGTTGTTGGCCCCCTGTCACAGGGGGCCGGGCGCATATGCATTGGGTTTCGGCCCCTTTCAGCGCCCGGGACCGGGGCCCCCGGGGGGAAAAACCCGGCCCCCTCGCGGCGCTCCGGCGGCTCTGCTCCCCCCCGGGTTTACGCCCCCCGGGCAAATGCCCGGTTTTCCCTATGGGGAGTCCGGGCCCCGGTTGTCTCACTACATTGCTTCACTTTCCCAGCCCTGCTTTTTTGGTTTTTATTTTTAATTTAGGGGGGGTGTTCACTGGCTTCTACAGGCTGCGTAAAGCCAGGTCTGTACTATGAAACCAGTGGGGGCACCTATAAGGAGAGATCAAACAGGTCGTATTAAGCGACTGAGGAGCGATCAGCCCATACAAGAGGGGATACCAGATGGGTAGGACACTTTTAATGGACTATATTGCAAAGTGACTTGTTTTTGCAAACTTTAAATAAAAAGCAATACTTTTAGTGAGACAACCCCTTTAAACTTTAAAAACCCTACCAAAAACTACAACTGACTGGCCAAACCCAACTTTGGATCTGGTGGGGCACAAATTTTACCAAAAACTATGCAGATTTTCCCGTGGATTTTCTAGGAAGAAAACAAATAATTTTAAATCCACAATTGCTGAATTTGTTGCAGGTCTGCTGGTAATCTATAGCAATAGAATTGTCTGAAGATTATCCCACGGAGTTCTATAGGAAGTAATCCACAAATTCTACAAAGAATTCACAACATAGATTAAATCCACATCACAAGACAATTTTCACACGGAAAATATTAGAATGTGTGGATGAGATTCGTAAAGTGGCACGGTAATCCCTGCTGTGACGCAAAATTCTGCACATAGAATCTGCGGCAGTTTTAGTAATTTTAGGCTGGGTTCATACACTGAGCCTTATTTATAAAAAACTGTCTAAGGCTATTTCACAAAAGGGTGATTTCAAACTGATTCAGTCGGATTTCCCATTAAATACGTTCCGAAAACATTGCAAATCCTTTTTAAATAATGTCATAAGTGTGCACATTGGAACTGATTTCCCGACGGATTCACCATCCCCATTCATTATATTTGGTGAATCCGTCCGGAAATAATTGAACATCACATTTTTTTGCGGCCGGATAGCGGCCGCAATCCCGGACGGAAATAAGTGTCGTCTGAACGACGTCACGTATTTCCATTACAATCAATGAAAAACGGCCCAGATAACTTGTTTGTAACTGATTTTGCAACGGATTTGCGGCCGTAAATACGTCCGCAAATCCGTTGCAAAATAAGCGTGTGAACATTGCCCAACAGTAAGACTGTCCTTACTGTTGGGGTATGTTCACACAGTTTATTTCCGTAGCGTAACTTACCGTGTAATTGCGCTGCAATACGCCCGAATTATGGCCTGCAAATACGGTTATTCATAGTTCACATTGAGAGCTATGAATACCTGCCATTTTCCCCAGCGCACAATACGTGCTGGGAGAAAGAAATAGGTCAGTGGGAGCGCTTCAGAAGTATGCGCTGGCAAGCTATACGACTGCAATACGCCAGATGTAACAGGCGTATTGCAGTCGTATAGCGCCATGCACAGTACAGTCATGGCCAAAAGTTTTGAGAATGATACAAAGTTACCTCGCATCAGTTTTAATAATGCAATTTGCATATATTCCAGAAATGTTATAAAGAGTGATCAGCTTAACAGTAACAATTAATTGCAAAGTCAATAGTTTGCCTAGAAAATGAAACTTTTTTCCCCAAAACACATATGTCAAACTTCATTGCAGCCTGCCATAAAAGGACAGCTAACATCGTTTTCAGTGATTGCTCCATTAACACAGGTGTGGGTGTTGATGAGGACAAGGCTGGAGATCAATCTGTCAAGATTAAGTAAGGAAATCACACCACTGGACACATTAAAAGAGGCTGGTGCCTTGGCATCATTGTTTTTTCTCTTCTGTTACACCATGGTCACATCACTAAGAAACACCGTGCATTCATCATTGCACCACTCACAAAACTGGCCTAACAGGGAAGAGTATCGCAGCTAGAAAGATTGCACCTCAGTCAACAATCTATCGCATCATCAAGTATTCAAGGAGAGAAGGTTCCATTGTTGCCAAAAAGGCTCCAGGGTGCCCAAGAAAAAAGAACCAGCAAGAAGCGCCAGTACCCTCCCTCTTAAAAGTGTTTCAAGGCTTCTGAATCGGGCTACCAGCAGTGCTAGAGCTTTGCTCAGGAATGGCAAACAGGCAGGTGTGAGTTGCATCTGCACGCACGGTGAGCGGAGACTCATGGATCAAGGCCTGTTTGTCAAGGAGGGCAGCAAAGAAGCCACTTCTCATCCAGATAAAAACATCAGGGCCAGACTGATATTCTGCCAAAGGTACAGGAGTGGCCTGCGGAGGACTGGGGGTAAAGGTCCTTTTCTCTGATAATCCCCTTTCCGAAGTTAGGAACATCTGGAAAACAGCCTGTTCGGGGAGAAACAAGGTGACATACCACCAGTCTTGTCTCATGCCAACTGTAAAGCATCCAGAAACATTCATGTGTGGGTTGCTTCCTCACAAGGGAATCGGCTCCTCTAACAGTCCCATGCCTAAAAACACATCATGAATAAAGAAATGGTACCAGAATGTCCTCCAAAGAGCACTCTTCTCCCAACCGTCCAATGGCAGTTTGGATGATCGAACAAGGCCTTTTCCAGCATGATGGAGCACCTTTCCATAAAAGCAAAGGTGTAACGATAAATGGCCTGCAGGGACATAACAGAGATTTTGGGTCCATGGGCCTGGAAACCCCCCAACACAGATCCTTAATCCATTGAGAACTTTGGTCAATCATCAAGATACGAGGGTGGACAAACAAAACCCAACAAATTGTGACAAACTTGCAAGCATTGATTTGTGCAAGAATGGACTGCACATCAGGTCAGGATTGGGCCAGAATTGATTGAGGACATGCCAGGGATAATTCAGAGGTCTAAGAAAAGGGTCAACACTAGCAAATATTGACTTGCTGCATTAACTCATTCTGTCAATAAAAGCTTTGTTAATCATAATAAGATTGGCACTGTATTTCTGTATGTGATAAAAAAACAATCTGACATCACACATAAAAACCAGAGGGGGGCAACGGAGTGATCATGGTGAAAATATCATATTTGTGTCATTCTCAAAACTTTTGGCCATGACTGTACATATATGCTTGCAATATGCTGTGTATATTCACACAGCATATTTCATAAATGAGGCCTAGTATTTTTTACGCATATTTCACAGCACCAATTGTGAGCCAAAACCAGGAATGGGTCAAAAATAAAGAAGAGGTTCGAGCTTTTCCATTATATTCTTTATGGCTGTAGGTTTCATTCCTGGTTTTGGCTTTCAAACACTGCAGCAAAATGCGCATCAACAACACTGTGTGAACCAGCCTAAGAATATATTCATATTCCATGGAAATGTCTGTGGCTGAAATTCATGAGGTTCTTCCCAAACCACATCCAGGTAATGGAAATTTTCAGTCGCATAAATTTCTGTAACAAATCTGCAGCATGTAAATATCCTTAACTCCTTCACGCAAATGGACGTACCAGTACATCCAGGAGATGGTGCGGGCTCATGAGCAGAGCCCGCACAATCGGCACATGAAGTCGGCTGTAGATTACAGTTGTCTCCATGCCCTTTTGGCTCCAGTCGAAGCCAATTAATCCCTTGGATACTGCAATCAATCGCGGCTGCTAAGGGAAAGACATTTTGAGGTGTTTCCCTCTGTTTCTATCGCCCCCTCTGTGCGATTGCATTTGAAATTTCACCTCCACTTTGCTTTAATTCCTGTGAAAAACCCGGAGGGTTAATAAACGTCATAAATACAGTATTGAATACTTTAAAGGGGTTGTACCATTTTCAATTAATTGTCTTCAGAATAAGGGGACAGTGAAAACCAAGAACTTTTTCAATTAGATTCGATTAGCAAAGCTGTCTTGTATTCACAATTTTCCTTATCTCCTGTTGGCACATGATATCCATTGCTGTCGGATCCCTCCTCCATTGCATTTCACTAGCTGAGAGCTCATTTACATATCCTGTTGTGGCCCCCTGTCGGCCGTCATTCACGTGCTTTGCATTCCTGGCTTTTTCGACTCAAAGTAAGCAGCCAGCACATTGTCACTCTGCAACAGCCAAAGAAACAGAATAACAATGCAGGGCTTCTACAATCAGGACACAAAACATTTGTGTGTCGAGTTCCAGCCTCTCTGACCTCAGAGTTAGGGGTCTAGCAATTTCTCCTCACACCTAGCCAAATAAACTGCAGCAGATTCCCCTTAACCCAAGATCAGAAACAGCACAGGTAGTGTGTCTCGGTGCCTAACTCTCCTGCATAGAAGGGAGATCTGTGCCGTTCTAGAAAGCTGGTTTTCACTCCAGCTGTGAGAGGAGAGAGAAGAGATCAGTGCTCAGCTATAATGAATCAGCCCTGTGTATTATAAAGCTCTTACAAAATAAGAATGTAGGTAGATGACTACAGTGACATTGACTCAGGGGGAGGGGGAGGAGTCCTTGGGAGCCAGCATGAACATGAAGGGGGGGTGAAGTTCACCTAGCTGGGAGGGGAATAAACGCCCTGATTTCTACAGTTGGAGAAGCTGAGAGCAGTAATGAAATCAGCCGAACTAAAGAAGAGATACATCCCCTTTAAGGAGTAAAGTTTCCTAAATGGAGTCATTTATGTGCGGCTTTAACATGTCCCTCAAAGCCACATCAGAACTGGACTGGTCCCCAAAAAATATCGTACATTTTCTTGAAAATGTGAAAAATTTGCTATAAAATTTCTGAGCCCCCTAAATGAAAAAAAAAATAAATAAATAAACATTTAAAAAATGCTGTCCACTAACAGTGGACATACGGTTAGTAATGTGACCTCCTGGCAGTCAGTGATCAGCAGGGTTACATGACATCTATGGGGTAACTGAAGAGGTATAATGCTGGAATAGTTATTCATTTTCTTATTTCAGCAACTTCACTGTTCTTGATGTATAACTTCTGTCTATCTAGGGAATTGTGTGTTAAAGGGGTTGTCTCACTGCATTGACTCCTCTCACCTCAGTCCTGTTTTCTTGGTTTCATTTTGAATTCAGGGGCATGTTTACTGTCTTCTACTAGACTGCAGTAGAAGCCTCAGGTCCCTGAAGCTATAGCGAACCATGCTGGCAACCTATCATGAGAGGATTGAACAGGTCCCTGTACTGTAAGCGACCTGAGGAGCTGATGCATCCCAAGCAAAGAGGGATATCGAAGATTAAGGTAGGAAACTGTTATTGGACACATATTGCAGAGTGACTTTTTTTTGCAAGATCTTTAACATAAAAAGCAATCCTTGTAGTGAGACAACCTCTTTAACTTTAAAAAAAAAACAAACAAAAAAAAAAAACGGAAGGATGAAATGGAGAAGTATGTGCTGACAGACAAAAGACACTGCTGGTGGCAATTCTGTTCCTCGATAAACTACAGTTACCTAGCTACCTGGGGACATATGATGTGTGTGGTGGTCATATGACTGTTTTGTCTGCACAGTAACTTAAAGGGGTTTTGCCACAATCTCATTTCATGCCTCCTGCATCCACATCCAGATCTTCAGCTCTGTGTGCTCAGAAGGAGGATTTGTGATTTGTTTGAATTGCATATCATGTGACCCAGCAGGATGACATCACCATGCCTTTCCTCTCTGTAGTCAAAGAAAGGTTTGTTTATGTAAAGCATTGTGTGTAGCTGAGAGTATAGTTTTATGCCTCCATGCACAGGGTTCCTAGGTTCAAATCCCCCTGCAGAACAAAACAGTGATTTTTTCCTCTTTATTAATGCACAAACCTTTATTGAGGTTTCTTCTTTATTATTATTTGGCACTACAATTACTAAGAGAACAGAGGAGGGAGTAGAATGACATCTCGCTGGGTTTGAAACTCAGTAAGCTGCCCTGAGAGGAGAAGGTGATGTCTGAGATTGCGACCCAGGACTGAGAAGCTCTCACCCTGGTCGCATCCCCTGGAGACGAGCTGTTAACAATGGAATCACTAAAGGAGCACCTCAAAACAAAACGGTCAGAATTTTTACTAATAATCGAATGGTGAAAATGTTTCTAATTATTTCATTTACAAGCTTCCACGTTAATTTTACTTCTGCAAAACCCTTTAATGGCTGGCCCAGTGCCTATAACAGGAATGTGGGCATACTTTTTTTCTAGATGGGGGGCCTACTGCACTGATATAAAAGGGATATAAGAGCAGAATTTGTAATATGTTTGTATTAGAAGATTGTATGATTTTCTATTTTATGCATAATAAGTAAAGAACTTATAAGTTGGACAATCCCTCTAAGGCTTTGTTTCACACATAGACCTGCCATTGAGATGTGTGAGCCCTTTCTGTACTTCCATATGCCTCTGACATCATACAAAGGAACACAGAAGTTGTTGTGGGGTTTTTTTTTTTTCCATGTTGGATTCATAAGGAATTCAATAAAACAAAAAAAACAATTGTCCTGTTCCCTTATACTTTGTGTGTATGGAGGTTTTCTTCACTACAGGTATTTCCCTGGTCTTAAAGAATCCACACAGGTGCCAGCACAGGGCTCCCTTGTGAATGAGCCCTGATGTTCTGTTCACATCAGTGTTAATGGGGTCCATTAGGCTATGTTCAAACGGTGTATTTGCAGGGCGTAATTACGCCCCGCAATTACGCCGTGTGACCGGGGGCGGGAGCGGGGGACTGAGCAGGGGTCCGGCACTTCGCCGGCCCATAGACTTGAATTGCCAGCGGCGCGTATACGCCGCTAGTAATTCACATGTCAATTATCTCCCCCCTCTGCGTATTCGCCGAGCAGGGAGAGGAACGTAATCCATAGTTCACTTAGAGAACGGGAGAATAACCGTAGTGAATGGGCCGTTTTCAGCCCGTAATTGGCGCACTTCGGCGCGTAATTACGGACCGAAATACGGCCAATTTTAAGCCGTGTGAACATAGCTTTAGACTTTCAGCAAAAATGGCATAGTAACACTGTCAACAATTCTGGATTTCCTACAGACCTTATTAAAGTCAGTCAGAAAAACATTTGAAGAAAGCAAAGCTCAATCTGCTTAGAGAGGCCCTTAACCATATTGACTTGGAAACGGTCTTCAAAAATAAGAGAACAGAATACTAAATGGGAGATTTTTAAAACCTGTTTAAGCACTAACAGTGCAAGGTACATAGTAGTTCTAGACTGGATCGGGAGGAGGCATTGGATGTCATGTAGCTAGATTTCTCTAACGCATTTGATACTGTGGCACATAAAAGGGTGGTAAGTAAAATGAGAATGTTTAGTCTGGGAGAAAATGTTTGGAAGTGGGTAACTGGCTCAGTGATAGAAAACAAAGGGTAGTGAGTAACCCCTTCCTGATAGGTAGTCATAATAATATGGCTCCAAGGTTTCCCTCCCACCTTCCCCCCCCCCCTTCTCACCTTCCAAGAGCGATAACTTTTTTTTACCGTAGTTTTTCCATCTACATATGAGGGCTTTCACTATGCGGGGCTAGATGTACTATCTAATGGTGTCATTGACCGTACTATAGAATATAGAATGTGAAAAAAAATTTACTTGCGCCATGTCTGCAGGGATTTTGTTTTTTCAGCAGTCACTCTTCGGTATAAATGTGTGTTATTTGTGTTCTATGAGTTAATTAAATTTTGGCAATGCCAAATATATAGGGAAGGAAGGTGTTGTCAATGTGTAGATGACACAGGGCCCACCACTCGTAATAGATGATGTTCACAGTTAGCTCTGTGTGTGTGTGTCTCCCTCTCTCTCTCACACTCTCTTCTCAACTCTCTCTCTCTCGTTCTCTCCCTTCCTTTTATCATCTCAAATCTCTCTCTCTCTCTCTCCTTTATCTCTCTCTCTCTCTCTCTCTCTCCTTTTCCTCCCCCTCTCCTCTCTCTCTCTTTTTCTCTCTCTCCTCTCTCTCTCTCTTTTTCTCTCTCTCTCTCTCCTCTTCTCTCTCCTCTCTCCTCTCTCTCCTTCCTTCTCTCTCTCCTCTCTCTCCTTCTCTCTCTCATCTCTCTCTCCATGTTCTCTCTCTCTCTCTCTCTCTCCCCTTTTGTCTCTCTCTCTCTCTCCCCTTTTGTCTCTCTCTCTCTCTCCCCTTTTGTCTCTCTCTCTCTCTCCTCCTTTTGCTCACCCTCTCCTCTCTCTCTCATTCCTTTTCTCTTCTTTCTCTCTCTCTCAGTTTCTTTTTTCTCTCTCTCTCTTCTTTTTCTCTCTTTCTCTCTCTCTCTCTCTTGTTCTCTCTTTCTCTCTCTCTCTCTCTTTTTCTCTCTCTCTTTTTCTCTCTCTCTTTATCTCTCTCTCTCCTCTTTTTCTCTCTCTCTTTTTCTCTTTTTCTCTCTCTATTTTTCTCTCTCTTCCCCCATTTCTTTCTCTCTTTCTTTCTTTCTTTTCTAGTTTTCTTTCTTTCTTTCTTTCTTTCTCTCCCCACGGTGACTTTTTTCAAGGTCACAGAGCATGCCAAGGAAATTCCCCCATAGAAACCAATCAGCCGGCCCCTGTTCACAGGCTTTATGGTCACAGCCACAGCTTTCTCTCTCTCTTCCTCCCTCCCTCTCTCTTCCTCCCTCCCTCTCTCTTCCTCCCTCCCTCTCTCTTCCTCCCTCCCTCTCTCTTCCTCCCTCCCTCTCTCTTCCTCCCTCCCTCTCTCTTCCTCCATCCCTCTCCCTTCCTCCATCCCTCTCCCTTCCTCCATCCCTCTCCCTTCCTCCATCCCTCTCCCTTCCTCCATCCCTCTCCCTTCCTCCATCCCTCTCCCTTCCTCCATCCCTCTCCCTTCCTCCATCCCTCTCTCTTCCTCCATCCCTCTCTCTTCCTCCATCCCTCTCTCTTCCTTCCCTCCCTCCCTCCCTCTCTTCCTTCCTCCCTCCCTCTCTCTCTCTCTCTTTCTCCCTCTCTCTCTTCCTCTCTCTTCCTTCCTCCCTCCCTCTCTCTTCCTTCCTCCCTCCCTCTCTCTTCCTTCCTCCCTCCCTCTCTCTTCCTTCCTCCCTCCCTCTCTTCCTTCCTCCCTCCCTCTCTCTCTCTCCCTCCCTCTCTCTCTCTCTCTCCCTTCCTCCCTCCTTCTCTCTTCCTTCCTCCCTCTTTCTCTCTCTCTCCCTCCCTCTCTTCCTCCCTCTCTCTCTCTCTTCCTCCCTCGCTCTCTCTCTCTTCCTCCCCCTCTCTCTCTCTCTCCTCCCTCTCTCTCTCTCCTCCCTCCCTCTCTCTCTCTCCCTCCCTCTCTCTCTGTCCTCCCTCCCTCTCTCTCTCTCCTTTTCCCTCTCTCTCTCTCTTCCTTCCTCCCTCCCTCTCTCTCTCTCTCCTTTCTTCCCGATCCCCTCTCTCTCTCTCGCTTTCTCCACCCTCTCTCTCTCTCTTCCTCCCTCCCTCTCTCTCTCCTCCTCCCTCCTATCTCTCTCTCTCTCCCTCCCTCTCTCTCTTCCTCCCTCTCTCTCCCTCCCTCCCTCTCTCTCTCTTCCTCCCTCCCTCTCTCTCTCTTCCTCCCTCCCTCTCTCTCTCTTCCTCCCTCTCTCTCTCTTCCTCCCTCCCTCTCTCTCTTCCTCCCTCCCTCTCTCTCTTCCTCCCTCCCTCTCTCTCTTCCTCCCTCCCTCTCTCTCTTCCTCCCTCTCTCTCTCTCTTCCTCCCTCCCTCTCTCTCTTCCTCCCTCCCTCTCTCTCTTCCTCCCTCCCTCCCTCTCTCTCTTCCTCCCTCCCTCTCTTCCTCCCCCCCTCTCTCTCTTCCTCCCTCCCTCTCTCTCTTCCTCCCTCCCTCTCTCTCTTCCTTCCTCCCTCTCTCTCTTCCTTCCTCCCTCTCTCGTCTTTCCTTCCTCCCTCTCTCTCTCTCTTCCTTCCTTCCTCCCTCCCTCTCTTCCTTCCTCCCTCCCTCTCTCTCTTCCTTCCTCCCTCCCTCTCTCTCTTCCTTCCTCCCTCCCTCTCTCTCTTCCTTCCTCCATCCATCTCTCTCTTCCTTCCTCCCTCCCTCTCTCTTCCTTCCTCCCTCTCCGTCTCTCTTCCTTCCTCTCTCTCTTCCTTCCTCCCTCCCTCTCTCTTCCTTCCTCCCTCCCTCCCTCTCTCTTCCTCCCTCCCTCCCTCTCTCTTCCTTCCTCCCTCCCTCCCTCCCTCTCTCTTCCTCCCTCCCTCTCTCTTCCTTCCTCCCTCTCTCTTCCTTCCTCCCTCCCTCCCTCCCTCTCTCTTCCTTCCTCCCTCCCTCTCTCTTCCTTCCTCCCTCCCTCCCTCTCTCTTCCTTCCTCCCTCCCTCCCTCTCTCTTCCTTCCTCCCCCCCCCCCTCTCTTTCTCCCTCTTTCTCTCTCTCTTTCTCCCTCTCTCTCTCTCTTTCTCTCTTTCTCCCTCGCTCTCTCTTGCGTCCTCTCTCTCTCCCTCTCTCTTCCTCCCTCCCTCTCTCTTTCTTCCTCCCTCCCTCTCTCTCTCTTCCTTCCTCCCTCCCTCTCTCTTTCTTCCTCCCTCCCTCTCTCTCTCTTTCTTCCTCCCTCTCTCTCTCTTCCTCCCTCCCTCTCTCTTCCTTTCTCACTCCCTCCCTCCCTCTCTCTTTCTTTCTCCCACCCTCTCTCTTCCTTCATCCCTCCCTCCCTCTAACTTTCTTCCTTCCTCCATCTCTCTCTTCCTTCCTCCCCCCTCTCTTCCTCCCGCCCTCCCCCTCTCTTTCTCCCCAAGGTGACATTTTCCAATGTCACAAATCATTCCTAGGAAATTCCTCCATAGAAATCAATCAGTCGGCCCCTGTTCACAGGCTTTTTGGTCCATTTAGCTGCATTACAGCTGATCTCTAAAGGCTGTCCCTATAATCATATACAAAATTGTAAAAAATATATCATCGGAGAATAAAAACTAATAAGATAAGAATATGTAATGTTATTTGGGAAAAAAAGGGGGGTTGTTTTCTTTAATCAAATGATATTTAAATGGGGCAATTTAATAGTGGGACATAATCAAACTCCCAGTCCCCTGCTTCTGAGTTCCAGAGATCTGCTCCTCTTCACTTCATATATGTGCAGTGGATAATTGGGGGTCCGGTCACACCTCCACAGTAAATAACTGCATGCTATGCTGAGGCGGCCCTAGTTCTTTGTACAGAACAATGTTGTAATGATTTTTGTACTCTGCTTTACTCTAGCGTAGGAGACAGAATGAAAACTAAAAGCAATTGCATTTTAAATTATCTAGCTAAGGGCAAGGCCTGGGTTTTTTGTAATAAATCTCTACATGTAAAATAGAGATCACAGTATGCACTGTCGCTGTTAATCTGCAGTCTTGTATTGTCCATTATACCTGCCTATACTCTGCAGTGTCATTGGGACAGACCAATAAAATATCATATCTTTTACAATCCTTCATGTGGATTCAGAGAAGTAACATATTGAATGTGGGTTTTTTTTCTCTCCCTTAGGCTATGTCTACACAGCAATGTTAAAATGCTGTCCATAATCCAATGGCATTTTAACAATGCTGGACCATGGCTTTTGGCGCAGATTTGCACTAAAAGCCGCAGTCTGTTTTCGGATTTACCATTGGCCCCGTATATTGAATGTACAGGAATCCGACGGCAATCCTGTGGGTTTGAAAATCCGCCAAAATTAGACTACCGCACGGATTATTCATTGCAGTCTACACAGCTCTAGGTACAGTCGTATTTTCGTCAGACACTAAATACTGAATCCACTGTAAATTTTTGATGAAAAAAGCCCGGGCTGTGTAACAAGCCCTTATTTTAAGAGGGAAATTTTATGTGTTTTGCAGCTAAAATTGTAGTAATTGGAATCGGGGCATTTTTGGATCCCCCACCGTGGGGGTTTTTTTTTTTGGGGTTTTGGGTTTCCTTTACATTTTTTTGATCGTTTTAAGAGAACCTTTAAATAGATTATGCCCCCCTTGCTGAGGACAGCACAAGCTAGTGCAGACCTGCGTTCCCAGCACTGGGCCCATCATTCTATAAGATTCTGGATTTTTTAAAAAATTTAATGCTAAAATTGCAGTTTTCACCAGAAAAAGTCTGTAAAGAGTCCGTTTTTTTCACCCCCCACCCCCTGAGCTAGCCCCACCCACCGCACAACAGATAAATTTATTACTTTAAATAGTAGAACCAGGAATAACTGGGCGGGGCAATTTGGGTGGGGGGGGTAACCCTGCTACAGAAAAGGGGCCAGGCTGGAAACAGCGGTTCTGACACTAGTTTGTGCTTCCTCAGCAAGGGGGGCATAATCTATGTGACAGGTTCTCTTTAACTGCAACTCATACGTACCAACCTTTTTTTAGAATGACTATTGGAACAGCAAACTGCTTGGTTAAATCTAAAAGTTGTAGGTTAAACATGTAGGGACTGTATTTACTACCATGTAGCTTTTTGTCACCTGGGACTAGTAGTGGTTTAGGCTGTCTTATTTAATACTAGGGACAACTCCTTGATAAGTGAGGTAAAACATGTACATATACAAACGTGGACAAAATTGTTGGCACCCTTCCGTTAACTCCCCTTTAAAGGGTGCAAACCAAAATTTTTACTTTCCGACGACCCTCTTTTGGGAAAACTACGGTTTAATTTTGTGAGAATAACTTTTTGATATGTTTCCTATCCATGGAATACAGAGATTGTTTTGTCATGACACATTGTGCTTTAAATGAGTAAGAAATATTGGTCCATACAATTGTTTATTTGTGAAAATTTTGCCATTTCAAAGTCAAAAATTTCTGCGTGCAAACGGTTTTTCCACAAACATAATTATAACTAGCTTGATCTATGTTTTAAGTGGTTGCAGCATTTCTTATGACATAGGGGGGGGCCTTACAAATTTAGTAGTAAATTTTCACATTTTGAAGAAAAATTGCAACATTGATATTTTTAAAGGCCAGTCCAGTTCTGACGTAGGTTAGAGGGGCCTGTATGTTAAATGTAACTTCATCTAAGAAACTACACCCCTTTAAGTCTCAAACAGCTTTTTTGGAATTTATTAACCATTGGTTTTCACAAGATTAAAGCAAATTTGGGGGTAAAAAATTTCAACATTTTCTTAATTTTTTTTCAGGGTTTTTAAATTTTTATTTTATTCACAGGAAAACGGTAATGGACCAGGAAAATTTCAACTTAATATCGTTTTCCAGTTCGCCATTCTAAGGCTGGTTTACACGGCTTAATTTGCGGAACTAATTACGCCCCCAATTTTGCCCGAGGGGGGAGGGAGCGGGGGCTGGCACCTCCCGCCCATAGATTCATTAACCAGCTGTATACGCCGCTGGTAATTCACATGTCCACTTATTTTTCCCCCCGCCCCCGGCGGATTCGCCGAGCAGAGAGAGGAGGGGCTAATCCATAGTTTTCTATGAGAACTGTGGATTACCGTAATGACTGGGACTATTCCAGCCGTAATTTTTCGCACTCCGGCGCGTATTACGGACTGAAAAAACGTCCGTTTAAGGGGCCCTTGGGAAAATGGCCTTAGGAGAATTCAATTGGGGCCCTAGTCTGCTGTTTGGTTCACCCACAGGCCTCAGAGTAGGAGGAGCACCTACGAGACCTTGGGGTCTCATTTCCATAAAGATTTTCTGTATGCGCCATTACAGGTTTGCGGACACCCTAAGATGCTAAAACTTAATAAACACTCCTAAAAAGAACCCATATTGGAGACCACACCCCTTAAAGGGGTTTTGCCACGATGTAATGTTGACGTGGGATCCTCCAAAATGGGTATTTAATCACTTTCGTAATATATGTGATTACAAAAAGTGAAGCCTCTTTGAGAGCTACAGCATTGCTCAGTCCCCCTTAGTTACCTGAAAGTTTGCATTAGACACGACCAGGAGCTGACAGGAGCTGATCTGGCCGCGCTTGCGTGAAATACTTCTTATCTGATGATAGGGAAAATGAATGAGCTTTCAAGGGACAGGGGAGAAAGTGCAGTGTATGAGCCTGTGTCTGCTGTATAGATAATCCACTGTTGTAATGTTATTATTTGAGTTAAGTTTTGAGACGCTCCCTTATTCCTCACTCCTTGCTCACCCCCTCCCTCTCACACCTGCAGGGTTCATGACTCAGCATGATTTGCTTATATTCTACTCTGTGCTGATAAGGAGGTAAGAAGCTCGCGTCCTGGCAAAACCCCCTTAGGCTATGTTCACACGGCTTAAAATGGGACGTATTTCAGTCCCTAATTACGCGCCGTAGTGCGTGAATTACGGCTGGAATACGTTCCAGTCATTACGGTAATCCACAGTTCTCATAGAGAACTATGGATTACGTCTCCTCTCCCTGCTCGGCGAATCCGCCGAGGGGGGAGATAAGTGACATGTCATTTTCTAGTGGCGCATACGCGCCGCTGGTAATGAAAGTCTATGGCCCCGCCCCCTTCCACACGGCGTAATTGCGGGGCGGAATTACGCCCCGCAAATAAGCCATGTGAACATAGCCTTAAGGAAAATATCCAGGGGTGTAGTGAGTATTACAACCCAACAGGTGTTTCACAATTTTTTCCAACAATCTGCAGTTTTAGCTTAAAATGTTTCATTTTCCCAAGGAATCCTGGCAAAAAAGCCCCCCAAATTTTGTTACACAATTTCTTCCAAGTTCAGCAATACTCTATATGTGGGTAGAAACTGCTGTTTGGGGCGCATGGCAGGACGTATAAGGGAAGGAGCGCTCTTTGGATTTTGGAGCACAGATTTCTGTATCTATAACTCTCTCATTGGCTTCTTTGTGTCCATTTACTTTAGTTCTTTCATGAACGGAAAGGGCAACAATTTTGTCCGTTTGTGTGCGTGTGTGTGTGTGTGTATATATATATATATATATATATATATATATATGTGTGCGTGTATGTCTGGGTGTGTGTGTATATATGTATATGTGTGTATATATATATGTCTCTGTAGGCATCTACTTTATAATTTGTTTTTACCTACATTAGTGGTTAAATTAGTCCTCTGGTCAGCCAATTCAGTCTGTAACATTGTTGGGGTGAGGGTGATGTGTTGGTTTAATTGATCATTACCTATCATGTATGAACGGCTCAGGGTACAGCAGCCACATGCGGAGAAAACCATGGCTGCCAAATGATCTGAGTCTTGGTGATAAAACAATGATGTCACTGGCAAACTCGTACGGCCATTGGTGGTAGTGGCCTCTTCGGTATGCTCCATATGACTGTGGGAGCATAACTTGTAGGCTAAAAATAGCTTTACCCCTTTTTGGCAACCATTACATCCACAATTTAAATAAAGAAAAAAAAATCTACCATTTTGCATGTAAATGGAGTATTTTGTACTATACTTATCCTCTGGAAAGTAACAGCTCTGAATATTAAGTACAGCATGCTTCTTATTGCCATATCTGCACCGAAATCCCGAATTTTAGCTGCATTTTTTACTGTGGATTATATACCAAATTACTGCTAATGGCCTTAACGGAAATGTCATCAGAAAATTGCCTGTTATTTAAATTAATGTTTTGAAGAATTTTTTTTGTGATATTTTCTTAATTTTCCGTCTCACTATAAATAGATTTTTAAGGGCATGTCCCACTGCACGGGTTTTCGGCTGGTTTTTCAGCCGGTTTGCGGTTTTTCAGACCGCCTGAAAAACGCCAAAATGAGCACAATCGTGCTCTATGGAAAACCCATGCAGCAGTCCTCACTGCACTGGTTTTCCGCCCGACGGTTTTGCCGCCGGCGTTCCGGCGGCAAAACATTGAACATGTTCATTCTTCCGTCCGGTTGCGGCCGTGGGGACGGCCGCAAAACCGGACACATACCGGCCAGAAAACCGGACGGTATTTGTCCACTGCCGTGGGAACATGCCCTAAAAAACCTTAATCTTGCAGATTTTAATCTGGCCATTATGCCATAATAATAGGTTGACACTTCCTGTTCTGTGGAGAGAATGTTTCGGCAGCCTCTTTATTATGAGCATAGACTGGATTACACAAAAAGGTAACATTAATAATACACATAGATAGCACAGGAGCCACCATTCACAGTAGGTGATAACAGTTCATCCTCTTCTCCTCCCTGCACACTGACTTCTTCCAAGGTCACAGAGCATGCCTACAGAAATAAAAACCGCTACGGGTTCACACCGTGTACTTTGGGGCTTAATTCCGCTGTAATATGCCAGAAGCACACCCTGCTAATACGGTAGAATCATATGGCGACATGTATGTATTTTTGCGCCCAGGCGCAATTTTTTTGCGCGCATTAGTAGCGTAGAATGCGCCTGAATGTATGAGCCTGTTCTACTGTGGGTCATAGATTTAGCACTTTCTAGCTCCAAAATGACAAAATCGCTAGAAAAAACCACCATTAACGGGTCGGCTGTTCCAGCAGCAGTGCGCCCTTTTCCCTCTTCCCTCATTAATGTGAAATCAAAGGGTTGTGGTGCAATACCCCTCCAAACGCCCCCAATCTCGGCCCCATTAAAAAGTCCCGCGGCCCCCAAAATGGCCTGATAAAAAAATCTAGAGAACAGGCCCACCCTTTTTTTTTGGGCGAAAGGACGCAAAGACTGGCGCAGCCCCCATACGACATGCCCCCATATTTTCTTGAGTGCTATGACTTTCAGACATTTTCCCTGACGACCAGGTACGCATCAGGGAAAGTGAAAGCCCATGGGAGTGTTGCTGAAAATCCGTGCTGGCAAGTGCATACTTTCAAACAGCGGCGCCAGGTATTGCCCAATACCCGGTGAACATTCCCAAAAGGGGAACATATTCTGACATTTTCTCTTTTAATTTTAAAAATCTTGACAAAAACTTTCCCTTTACATTTCCATATACACAATTTTTGTTGCAGTTTTCTTTTTCACCACAAGGCCTAATAAAGTTTGACATTTTTCCGTTCTTTTAAGATAATTTTCCGTCCCTTTAAAAATTTTTTGGGGAGGATTACACTGAAAGGTGACCCCAATTTATAGAAAACACATGATCCACCAGTCAAATAACCCCCTTTCCGCAAGTGATTCTTTTTTAGATTGGAAATTTCCTAAGAAAGGGATTAAATTGAGTCCTTTAGTAGTATAGGAACTCCCGGCCCATTTCCAGAATAATTAAATTATCGGCCGCTGAGAGGGGACTTTTCCCCGGGAATTTCCTCCTGCATTCTGCTCAGGAAAAACCCAGAACAGCAGCTTTTTGATCTTTTTTTTCATCAAGACCTGCAGACATCAAGAATAAAATGTTAGGGAAATATTATACCCGTGTTTTTCCCCCTTAAAATCATGATTATGACCTTTTTTGTTATATTAATTTTTTTCCTTTCTTTAAAGGGAATTGTCCCAAAATTTTTTTTTTTTTATTTATTAAAACGTCCTATCCATTTTCTTTTCTTCTTAGCTGTTTTTTATTTTTGATTTTTAAATTTCTCAACTTTGTGGGGTATAGACTTTGGGGGACACATTCTTAAAATCACGTTTTAAACAGCATTTAGAAAAATGTTTTACAGCGCTTAAAGCACAAGGTTTCTTGGACGGATCAATTCCATTACTTCTCAGGAGATTTTTCTAGACTGCTCTGTGCCCTGGAAAGAATTCTGGGGTGATGAGGGAGGGAGCTTTTGCCCAAACCCATGGGGGACCCTGTGTTCTCATACGATTGGTGTCACCCTCAGTAAAACCCTGTTTTGTACTGATAATGACAGACACAAAAAAATTTTTACCTACAGAACGGGAAGTGTTTTTTTTTTTTATTGGGCCCCAGTAGCCAAAGGAAAACTGCATGACTTAAGAATTTTTTTAAAAAAATCTTGAAAGTGACATGGAAAATTTAAAAAAAAAAAAAAAAAAAATTTTTTAAAAAGGTGTTTAGCATAAAAATGTGAGTTAAACTGTCATTATTTGATGACACATTCCCTTTAAAGAAACACTACAATCAAAAATTAAAAAACGCTATCCAAGGTTTTCCTACTGTATTTTTTAAACTTTTGTTACACACTGAGGTAAGGCATGTTGCCATGTCTAAATCATGTGTTTTTGCGATACAAACCTGTGTAATGGACCTGACCGATTAACACTAAGGAACATACTTCTTTAGGGGACCATTTTTTAAAAAAAAAAACCCCAAAAAAACCAAGGGGGTGAAGATAAAAAAAAGTTTTTTCAAAAAATGTCCCCCAACCAAAGATTTTGAGGGAATACATACCACCTGTACGCCCCATTTTGGGGGTAGGGGATGCCAAAAAATCAAGCCAGAAGAAGTCTGCGCCTTCCACGACCCCTTTTCCCTGTTCTATGGGATTCGATGTACAGGTGACCCCCCTGCCTTTTGGAGCTCCCATAGCAAATGGAAGTGAAACACAATTAAACCCATCTTCATTCTGAGCCTTCGTTTTTAGCATCCTGTACCCGACATAGGTGCAGGTCCCGAATCTGGGACCCGCACCTATCAGACTTTGATGGCATATTCTATGCCCTCAAAGTCTGTGGTGGGAACACCCCTTTAGGAAAATCCTTGAAAGATGGTTTTTTTTTTCCCATTAGATAAGGCCGTGTTCACACGGCTTTTTTCCCCACGGATTTGCGACCGATTGACGCACAAATCCCCGTAATAAGGGGGGGGGCCGGAGCTTTGGCGGGGCCCCGCTCCGGCCCCATAACAATGCTTTGTTTACGGGGTGCCGCCGAAAAAAATGTGCATTTCACTTTCCCCCTCCCGCGGCGGATTCGCCGAGCGGGGAGGAGGGGGAAATTCCCTGTTCTCAATGAGACAGGGGTTTAAACGTAATTGCTGCCGCGGATTGGCCCCCGAACTGCAGCACAAATTTTCGCGCATAGGGCCCAACCCGCGGCAAAAAAAGGCAGTAAAAAAAAGGGCAATTGGGGAAAATTATCAATATACTAATTGACGTTTTTGGGCTATGTGAACACGCACATGAAAACGATCGTGTTTTCAGCGCTTTTTTTTTTTAAAAGCGCCGAATCAGTCCGCGGCCCCCCTTTGACAGCAATAGGAAAGACGACTGCAGCCCCAGTCGTTTTTTCCCCTTCCTCGCTTTGTCCCGGCGTATTAATTTTGTAAAATACGCCGGCGCTTCTCTTTTTCTTTTTTGCTTCCCCCAACAATTACATTGTTTTGGGGCCGTCAGGAAAGCAAAACCGCCCGCTTTTTTTGACAAAGCGGAAAAAAAGCCGAAATCCTCATCGAGAAAAAAGCCGCTTTCAGGCCGGTTTTTTTGAAGCAGTGAAAAGACCTCTTTACAACGCCCCCCTTTATTAAGTAGAAAATCTGTGAATGTTAGAACTGTCTAGCAACTTTACACTATTTTTAAAAGTTGATTTCTGCCACAAACTGCACCAAAATGTTTTGCTTTTTTTTTTGGCGTACGTTTTCGCAGCTAAAAAACCCTTTCCATAAATAAACCCCCCCTTTTTAAACAGGGGCAACACCCCTTTTGTCAGACCAGGCGTAGGAGTGTCTAGAAACTGTCTGAAACCCATCATAAATATGGTGTAAAATATGTACATTATTTTGGTCGCAAATTGTGCCAGAATCCTGGCGCAACCCCCTTGATACGTGCCCAATATCGGTGAGTGATCTCTGGGGAGTTAAAAATGCTGAGCGGGGGTTTTCTTTAGCTTTCTACCGGGCAAAACTGAGATCTACCGGGATTCTGTGAGCAAATCAATTTGCCCGCTTTGCAGTTTCCTTGAGTCAATCCTTTATAGAATATAATTGGGAAATTGACTGACTGCCCTTTTTTCTAGTTCTATCTAATAAAGGAAATCGAACCTAAGCCAATTTTAACCATGAAACGTCAAAAATAATCTTTCCTCCCCCCTCTTGAGCAAGCTTCATGTTGCTACTTTTCAGCCATGCAAATATCTCCATGTTTTAATATGCCAGGTAAGTACAGAGAAAACATCCCGCCTCCAGGGAATGAGGTGCGAAAATAAAGAACTTTTAATTACACAAAAACATTTTTAATGGAATATGGTGACCAATGGGATCGCTATCTGATGTGTTTCAAGCTTAAAGGCTTGAAGTCATAGACGTAGACTGCACTATGACTTAGGGCGACATGTATGAATCCTGGCGCTGACAGGTTCTAAGTAGCTTTAAGGTAGTGTAGAATGCGGCAGAATGTATAAACCTGTTCTTCTGCGCTAGACATAGTCAGGCAGACCACCTTTAACCTGGTCTGGCTGTTCTAACTGTTATGGTTTGGCGTCCAACATTCATAAATGTGTCTAATCCTATGAATGTGATGTGACGCCCCCAGAACGCCCCTAATCTTTGGCGCACTAAAGTTGGTCTTTGGCGTATTACAAAGGCACTTATCGCACCATTCTTTTTGGCTGAAAGCACACCAGAAAACTGGCACAGCCCCATCCATACCTGTCCCCCTTAGTCTTTCAGCTTGAAAAGCGTCAGAGATAGCCAGGGCTGTAGAGTCAGCAAGCCAAAGCCCCGACTCCGACTCCTCAATTTCCCAAACCTCCGACTCCTGACTCCCTCATACATGGCGCATGTTTAAGTGATAACTTTACTGTAGTAAAATGGTAACATCAGGCTGTTTACCACGTTATGATACAATAATCAAGCTATTTAGGTAGAACAGACACTGACAAGCAAAAGGGTAACAATGTCTTGATCTTTTGAACACTTGTGGGTAGAGTTGAAGAAAAAGCTGTATTTGTATCCAAGTCCAGTCTGCACCAACATTGGAAATGTGTAGAAGAGACCTGGGATCAGATTTTGGTCAATACATGTTTGAATCCGATTCAGAGCCAAGAAGGATTCAGGCAGTATTGAAAACAAAAAGATGGATTTCCCAAATACTAACAACATAATAAAAATTAACATTTTGATTTTTAGGAGCAAAACAGTAACAATGCAGTTACAGGAAAGAATCTGCAGAACTAAGCAGATGCTACATACTTGCAAGTCAAATTTATGTATAAGATAGGTAAGATGACTGTATATAAATTACAGTAGCCTCATGTACAAAGCTGTAGTGGGTGGTGAGATATGGAGCTTGAAGTCACAAGTGCAAAACATTGTTACCATTTTGCTTGTCAGTTTAAAATATATTTATTGGATATGACTTTAGAACACAAAAAAATTGTACATATTAAAAACACTGCAAGAACATTTGTGGAGTCTCTGAATTTGTTCTGAGAAATAGTTTTGCCTCCATCAGATCCTGCATACATGACCTCACATCTCATTATTTCCAGGCTAGAGAACAGCCTCTCTACATTAACTTGGGTTGGGGGCAAATCGGTGACCACAGGGGCAACATCTCCAACACTGTCACGGTATAAAGGAATTGCCTCAGCCATAGTCCGTTTTGATGAATGGTTGAACTCTTCTACTTCTTTGAAAGCAGGTAAAAAATTTAGCTGAATTCTGTTTGCCCTGGGAGCAGAATCTTTTACCCTGGGGCAGCGCTTTGCCTGCTCCATGTCATCAATTACACTCCTCATGTGATAAGGATGAAGATATGGGAGCAGTAGCACTGGCCGGACCTCATTCCTCTTGCTCTTTGCAATGGACCAACTTATTATATATTTTCGGAGTTGGTCCATTTTATGACGACTCCGACTCCTGCAAAATAGGCACCGGCTCCGACTCCACAGCCCTGGAGATAGCAATCCTATTGGCTATCGTATTCCTTTATTCTTTATGCACCTTGTTCCCTAGAGACTGGATATTTATGCTGTACTTTCATCTCTATGTTTTAGCTTGCTGTCCTTACAAGTTTATTTGTGCACCAGGACTGATTTTTCAGTGAGGTTGCCACTCTCTATTCACACTCAGAGGTGAGCTGTATCAACCCATACATATTGCTATTTAGGTTATTTTGCCAGAAGACATTGCTGATTGTAAAGGGTTAATCTGAGTCTCTCACTGCACTCACCGAGCCCACAACAGCCTCACCAAGCTAAGGAGAAAGCTGTTACAAGGGTTTACCTGTTGCTGCCGCTTCTAACCCCCTAAGGGACAGCCTTTTTTCAGGTTGGATGAAGCATGTAATAACTAATTATTGGATGTAGGATGTATAAACTCTAACAATGTTGGCAAAGAACCAGCTTTTTGGAAGGAAATATGGAATCTTGTGCATCAAGACTTAATGGCAGCCGCTGTCTTTTGACAGCGGGCAGTGCATGTCTTCTGTCGGCAGTGACGGCAAAAGACATTGCTGCCTTCAGAAGGGGTTTGTGGCTTCCAGCGCTGCACCTGTGTTAGGAATGGAGCTGTAGTTAACAGCTCTGTTCCTAGAGATGAAGTCTCTGTGCACAGCAAGGGCTGGAGGAAGCCTCCAATCTCTGCCATTTAACCCTTGATTGCCGAGGTCGATACAATTACACTTTACATATGGTTTTTGCATCGCCATAGTCTGAAAGTCATAACTTTTTTTAAATTTTTTTAATTTTCTGTGTACGGAGCAGTGTAAGGGCCTGTTTTTTGCAGGTTGAGTTGACATTTTTATTGGTATCATGTTTTTTGTAAGTCCGAATGAAGAAAATACAGTAATTCTGGTAGTGTTTATTTTTTTATTATTATTTTTTACAGCAATCACCGTGCAGTATTCGTGACATGTTCATTTTTACTCAGTGGGTCGATACTATGATGGTAATACCCAGTGTATATTGTTTTTTTTAATGTTGTAACACTTAAAAACTCTTTTATCAACATTTTTATTTTTTATTATGTAAATTAATATTTATGCGTTGCTGGATAAACTCACTTACATTTTTACCACTGAGGGGTTTATATGGTTTTTTTTATTGCTTTTATTCCATTTTTTGTGCGATGGGTTGAACAAAAATAGCAATTCTGCTATTGTTTTGTTTTTTACAGCGTTCATCGTATGGATTAAGTAATATGACCGATTTATAGACTAGATATTTACGCATGCGGCGATATCAAATATGTGTACTTTTATTTTTGATCTTTTTTGGGCCAGTTGGCATTTCTAATGGGGAAAGTGTGCATGTGTTTACTTTCATTATTTTTTTGTTTGCGTTTTTTACTTTTCTTTTTTTTTCCCACATTTTATTTTTACTTTATTTATATTTTTCCCCATAGGGGACTTGACTTTAGCGATCTGTAGATCGTTGTTACAATACATAACAGTACATGTCTGTACTGTTAGGCTATGTTCACACGGCATAATTGCGGGGCGTAATTAGATAGCATTTTTCTCTCAATAGACATCAATAGTTAGGGAGTTTGGTATTGCTGGCTGCATCTTTCCCACACCCAGAAGCTGTAACTCTCATGTACATGGATATATATTATACAGAGTACTTGGATTTGCTAAATGATACTCAGTGCCCAAAAGTTAAATTTTTGGGGGTTCAGTAATTTGTATAACACACTGTCTCCAAATCTCCTACGTGTCAGAGGGGCTTTTGGGCCCATTCAGGATGCAGGGCCCTGTAGCAGCTGCTAGTATATTCGGTTCGAATACAACCTCAAACCGAACATACTAAAGTTTGAGGTTCTAATCAAACTAAAACTTTTTACTGCTCGCTCATGTCTACTGGAGAAAAGAAGAAATGCGTGGTTGAAATTCAACTGCATAATCCATATCTCCTCCCAACATTGTCTGTTGTTGGCCAGCTTTACAGGAAAGGTAGAACTTCCCTAGTTTAGGTGATAAAGGAATGAAGCATGAAAAAGTATACAAGAGTGTATATTAAGTCATACTTCCTGGTCAGGCTGTGGGTGGTTCTGCAGCAGTGACCGACCATTCAAGCTCTGCTATTTCTAACGGAGCCAGTTCGAAGGACACAAGTGCACAAGTTTTGTAAACTGTAGAGTTAAGGCTACCTAGCTATAAAGGATTAAATTTGTTAGTAATATAGATAAACAAATATGCTAGAGATAACAAAGCAGGGAGTGATGTCACCATGGTCAGACATGGCAACTAAAGCAATCCATGCAGGGAGAGGTGGTCGGTAACCTTTAACAAAAGCCTTGATAAAAAGTGATCAAAACGTCATATGAACCCCATAATAGTACCAATAAAAACGTCAACTCATCCCACAAAAAAACAAGCCCTTAGCTCTATATAAGTGAATAAAAAACTAAAAAAAGTTATGGCATAACATAAAAACGCAATTTTTTTTACAACCGCATTTCTATTGTGTAAAAGTAATAAAACTATACTATAAAATTTATGTAATTGTACTGACCCACATAGTAAAGTTATCCTGTTATTCATATCGCATAACCAATGCTGTAAAAATGAAGGGAAAAAAACAATGGTGTGACTATGGGTTTTTTTCCACCATTTTTTTGGCCCAATGTTAAAAAAAAAAAAAAAAAAAACCTTTGGAACACCTGTGTGCCCAAAATGCACAATGCACCCATAGATGAGATCTGTGAGGGGTATTGAATCCTAGATGGGGTGACTTCTGAAAGGTTTCAACTGTTGTGGTACTTTGGGGGCTTTGCAAATGGAACAAAATCTGTGTTCCAAAAGCCAAACAGCGCTTCTTTACTTGTATGACCTGCCATACACCGAAACAGCAGTTTTCACCCAAATTTAGGGTATTGCTGAACTGGGAAGAAATTGCGTAAGAAATTTTGCGGTTCTTTTTTTTTTCCAGGATTCCTTGTAAAAATAAAACCTTTTCAGCTAAAATTGCAGATTGTTGAGAAAAAATGTAATTTATAATTTTCATAGCCAAATGCTAAAAACAATTTGTGCAACACCTGTGGGTTCGATAATCACTACACCCCTTAAGGGTTGTAGTTTCCAATATGGTGTATTTTTAGGGGTGTTTATTAAGTTTTAGCACCTTAGGGAGTCCCCAAACCTGTAATGGCGCCTAAAGAAAATTGTGATGAAAATGAGACCCCAAAGTCCAGTAGGTGTTTCTCCTATTCTGAGGCTTGTGGTTGAGCCGAATAGCGCACTATTTTCACCTCCACTTTTCTTTAATTTCTCTGAAACACCTAATGGGTTAATAAACTTGCTAAATGCTGCTTTGAATACTTTAAGGGGTTTTCTCGCTACAGAGATCATGTCTCAAATGAGGGGGACAGTAAAAATAAGCACTTTTGCAATTGGTTTGCATTACCTAAGTCACTTAGTATAGCAGGTATGAGCTTTTCTGTGCATCTACAGCTATTTCTGCTGCAGCTGGAGCAGACATGCCCCCTTTTTCTGTGATTGGCTGACTGAGATGTCATTCAGCCTGTTCTGACACGTCCTTGGACGGGAAACGCCCCTTGTGCTGTGATTGGCTGCCTGCACTCTTACTTCCCTCTGAGCTGTGTAAATCAAAGGAGAAACTTTAACTGCTGGCTGGCCCTATTCTCCTCTACCAGCCCTAAGGTGAACGATCTGGGCAATTACTGACCATCTAGCTGATAGATTCGCTCTTCCCTCATATAACACAGTCTTATAGCCTGTGCACCCCCATATAACAGCCTTATACAGTCTGTTCTACCTCCTGCCTGATAACGGGAGGGAGTGGGGAAGTGTGCATTCTTCAAATGTGTTTCATCAGTTCAGGCTGTGTGTATAACTGATTACACCATTACAGGTGATCTGGTTACAGCAATACAGGGGCTCTGGTTACAAGGAGCTTGTGCAGCCAGAAGCATGAGAACTCTGCAGCCATGAGAAAACTGCAGGAGGGCTGCAGAGCTGACATCCTGTCCTTTCCCCTGCTTCACACAGAATGATGATGTCACAACTCTTCAGTGAGGGGAGACTCGCCTCTTGGGAAGAGAGACATGCCTACTGAGAGGAGAGACTCACCCATGTATTTGAAGTTGAAACAGATAGAGACAGCTCAAGTGTGCAAAAGTTTCAAACAATAAAACCCCTTTAAGGGGTGTAGTTTCTTAGATCGAGTCATTTATGGAGATATCTAACATGCAGGCCCCTCAAAGTTTACATCAGAACTGGATTGGTCAATAAAAAAATCTATGTTGAAAATTTTCTTGAAAATGTGAAAAAATACTACCACATTTCTAAGCCATCTAGTGTGTTAAAAATAGACCTATGGTAGCTAGTTATAAATTGTTTTGTGTGGAATAACTGTTTTACATGCAGAAATTTTTGAACTTTTGAAAATTGCACTTTTTTCAAAAATGTCCCACTATTTTGATATTTTTCACAAATAAACCAGGATTGTATGGACCAAAATTTCTTACTAACTTAAAGGGGTTGTCTCGCTACAATGATTGGGTTTTAATTAAAGATCTTTAAAAAACAAGCAGCTCATTACATTACAAATGTCCTACTGATTTTGAGTAAGCCCTGTTAGTAGTACTACATCAGCTTCTAAAATCTCTATAGCAGCCGACCTGTTGATCCTTATCTCACTGGCTGTCAGGTATGATGACTCATCACCTTCTCAATACAGGTCAGAGCAGAGAGCCCCTCCTGCACAGAATGCTTCTGTAGTGGAGGGGGGAGGAGGGCTCTGGCTTCTGTGTCTGTGCTGCCTGGATTAACCCTGTGTGTGCCTGCTTCCTCCTGCTCTCTACACAGATAGATGTGACAGCAGTGACCCTGTGTGTTACTATAATCATGATGTGTCTGTGGAGCTGTCACTATACTAATAGAACAGATAAGGCATGTGAACAGTTCATGCTTTGCTGTACTAGTGACACATCCTGAGTATAGTAACACTTCCCAGCTGCCCTGTGTCTGTTCTGACAATGAAAGCTAAGCAGGGGGTATAGGAACACTTGCATCCCCCCTGCTCTGGCTCCACACTCAGATCAGCCCTCTCCTGTCTCCTGACTGTGGAGATGAGCAGCAAGAGCTGCAGCAGACCTAGGCAGGCACACACAGGGTTAACTCTGGCAGCAAACCCCCCCTCCCCCTTGCTGTATAGAAATTATGCGGAGAGCTTTCTGTGTGCTGAGGGGAGGGGGGAAGAGGGAGGAGAAGAGGCAGACAAGCGAGCACACCCCTCAATTCAACTCCCAGCCACAGAGAGAGGCTGAAAGCTTTAATGAGACAACTCCTTTAAAGTACAATGTACATGAGAAAACAGTCTCTGAATCACATGGATAGTTAAAAGTATCAAAAAGTTATTCTCACATAAAGTGACACATGTCAGATTTTAAAAATGGGGCTGTGTCAGGAAGGTCAAAACTGGCTGCGGTGGTAAGCCGTTAAGAACCTTGAAAATGGCTAAAACCTGCTCTGTAATGACTTCTGACACCAAGGTAGGAAGTCTGCATGAGTGTAAAAATGTATGTAGCGACCTCTTCTCCACCGTAGAATTACTAGGTAAGGAGTACAAGTAGAGAATAGTAATTGTGAAAAAAAGATTAGCATTCACATCAAAGGTTATATAGCAGTCACCTTTTATGTTTAGTGTTTTATGTAAAGGACCTATGGTATGACGTAGCTGACATGTCTGTTTTTAGTAAATACTAATATTAGAAATAACAGTTCTGGAACATTTTTCCTAAATATCAATGTTGTGTGGTTTCCCTGTTATTCCTCCTAGATATTTCTTTCCAATCTGTCAGATGGGTGTTGCCGGTAAGGTGTGTCCCTGCACAGTTTAGCATTGTCCAATGTCACATAGTTTATGCCACTCTTTCTGATTTCAGCACAAGCTAGTGACAGACTTGCTGTGTCCCTTATTTTGTAAGACACAGTAGTTTTGGCGTATTTAATGCTCAAATCTGGCAGTATGCAGCCTGTTCTGCAAGTAGAGTCTGCTTAAGTCATGACCCGCCCACCTGTGACTAGTCTCGCTCACCTCAACTGATTAACTTATTACTTTGAATTGGTAGATAACTGTCAGGTGGGCGGGGCTACACCTACTTCTGAATAAACTGGACTCTTTTCTGGCTGGCAGCTGCCAGATTTGAGCCTGAGACTATTGCATCTGTTTCCAGCACTGTGTCACTTATTCTGTATGTTTGTCATTGGCTTGTAAGGGTGGTATAAACTATGTGTTAGGTTCTCTTTAAGGGTACATGTAGTGGCATTATGTGACACTGAGGATTCATGAAGCAGCAGTCTTGATTGAAGACTGGAATAAAGACCTTCTCACTTAGCTACTGCATCTTTTATAAGACAGGAGCCTAATGCAGTGCAGTAGCATTTCAATATGATGTTTTAAGCCTCCCAGAGGATAGTCTCCAGTGAGAGCCAGCCTTTGATGGATGCAAATTATTGCTTTTTATGGGTGCAGAGTTTTTCTCGAGGCTGTGCCTTCTTAAAGGGGGTTTCAGCTTTTAACATGTAGGTATAGGTAAATGAAGACTATTACCAAGTACATTTCTGTTTTTATTATGCTTTCCATGCTCGCTCTCATTGCTCCAAGCTGCCATCGGTCTTGGAGACCATGGTGAATCACTTCCTGCAGAATCTTACCTCTAACATCTCTGGTTAGTTTACCTAACTTAGTGACAAGATTTCACCCTTTAGAGCTCTGCAGCTTTGTGTACTACAATTTATAAATATCCTGCAGTCATGTCCGTATAACAGGAGCAGCAGAACTGATATGGCAATCACTGCGGTAGACTCACTCACAACCTGACTGGCTGTAGCACTGTGAAACTGCATGGTGAGAAAACCTCTTTAAGTAGGGTTTTGTTAGCCCCCAGTGAATTTGTCCGACTATGGATTTAAGAGATCCGTACGGATGCATGATCTGACCTGTCACAAATAGAAATACGTCAGTACACCTTAAATTGTATCACATTACCATTTTGAGATCTAAGAAATAAACTACCCATATTTATCATTATCATGCAATGACAGAATATACAATAATGTGATAAATATTATAAAGCTATCTTCAGCAAATTTATTATTGCAGTGGCTTCTTAAAAAGATGCAAAAGTGAGTAAAGACGATGAATACATTATTAAAGCTCTTTAATTCAGCACTATATAGGTAAAGCTCCTGAATATGTGGCATGCAATAAAAATTTGACTGTGTTCACGTCCCGTTTTCCTTTATGCTCGATGTCCAACATATCCATAGGCTCTAATTGACCTGACCGAGCCAAAAGAGTATTCTTTTGGCCTCCATTGGGCTAGTGTGCCTTAAATAAAACTGGTTTGTTTTCTTCAGATTTTAAGTTTTACATTTTAAGATGTGCTTGCCACGATTTAAAGCGAGCCTAGAAGTGTTCCTGATATATCTGTTTTAGTAAATAACAATTCTGGGGCATCTTATTATTCTATGTTGTGCTGTTCCTCTGTTATTCCTTCTAGAAATGTAACTACTGAATCTGTCAGAAGGGTGTTGCCAATTGGTGGGAGTTTGTCCTGCACAGTCTGACATTGGCCAATCAGTGTGTACAGAGACACGCCTCTTTAAAAACTGGAACACCAAGCTGACTGATTTAGTAATACATTTCTAGAAGGTATAACAGGAGAACAACACAGAGTTGTAAGAGAAGATGCTTCAGGATTGTTATTTCACAGGATACATATCAGGAGATATCACGTGTTTTCTTTAACATATACATAAATTACTTTACCTCGATTCCAAGTAACAAATAGGGGGACATGTATGAAAACTGTCTTGGTCTAAGAATTTCTTTGTTGCCCATAGCAACCAATCGGAGTTCCCATTTCATTCTTTAAGAGACCTAAATGAAATGTAAGGTGAACTCTAATTGGTTGCTATGGTCAACAAGGAACGTCTTAGACCAAGACATTGAATGGGAAATGCATCTTACAATAATGTTCGTTTTTTTTTTTTGTTTTTTTTTTTAACTTGTTGGCTCTCTTGAACTTTTAGGCCATGGTCACACGGCTTATTTGGGCACGTATTTCAGCCCATAATTTGCGGCGTACTGCGCGAGTTACGGGCTGAAATACGTCCCAGTCATTACGGTAATCCATAGTTCTCATAGAGAACTATGGATTACGTCTCCTCTCACCGCTCGGAGAATCCGCCGCAGGGGGGAGATAAGTGACATGTCATTTACTAGCGGCGTATAATGAATGTCTATGGGCCGTAGAGGTGTCGGCCCCCCGCTCCCGCCCCGGTCCACACGGCGTAATTGCGGGGCGTAAAAAAAAGGTGACTTTTTTCCCAACACGTACTGTAGGCCCATAAAATGAATTGACATGTCACTTCTTTCTGGCGCTTACGCGGGGGGAAAGTGAATGGGTGCATTGTTAAAAGTACGCGCTGGCCAGCTGTATGTTCAATAGCAAGCGTATAGCGGCACGCACAGGTATGCGCGGCTATACGCCATGTGAACTCACCCTAAAGCAGTGTCATAATGTGTATGGACACTACCCATTGACAAGGGGAATGGTTACATCTAGTTCTCAATTTATACATACATTTTCAGGAAGAATAACAGAGATTACTTAATGCAGACTTCTGAGAAGCACCAGAATTGCTATGCCTGTTCTTGTAAATGCCTACATTCCTTGTAAAATGTCTGGGGAGCTGACCTATCCTTTTTTCTCATTATGTATATGATGAAATAAAGATCAGGCAGCAATACTCAAAATTCACTGTGGTTGGTTGCATATTCCTAATGGGATGGCTACGTGCTAGCAAGACCTAAGTCCACAAAAGAAAATGGAACTGCTGATGGTACAAAGTGGGGCAGATTTACTAATACTTAGACTAATGGTATATTCACACGGCGTAAATTTACATCTGTGAGGCGTATTTTAAAGTCAGTGTGGAGCGTATTTAGCAGCGTTTGTGTGCTAAAAATACCCTCCACCATTGTTTCTATGGGATTGACAAGGCACTTAAATTTACGTCACTAACAGTGTCCCAAAATACACCATGCAATTATGCTAGTAAAATACGTGTTATGTGAATGACGGCGCGTAGTTTACATTGCACAGAACATTTAGAAGAGTATTTTGAGGCGTATCTCGCCCCAAAACAAGCGTAAATTTACGCCGTGTAAATATATCCTAAGGGTATGTTCACACGACGTTTTGGATCCGTTTTCACCAGAAGAAAAACGCATTGAAAACTGCATCCAAAAAACTTATCCAAAAACGCAGATGCATTTTTGGACACGTTTTGCATGCATTTTTGGATGCGTTTTTCGGATCCGTTTTTCAATATATATACAGTGGTGGCCAAAAGTATTGGCACCCCTGCAATTCTGTCAGATAATAATAACTCAGTTTCTTCCTGAAAATTATTGCAATCACAAATTATTTGATATTATTATCTTCATTTAATTTGTCTTCAATGGAAAACCACAAAAAGAATTGTCATAAAGCCAAATTGGATATAATTCCACACCAAACATAAAAAAGGGGGTGGACAAAAGTATTGGCACTGTTTGAAAAATCATGTGATGCTTCTCTAATTTGTGTAATTAACAGCACCTGTAACTTACCTGTGGCACCTAACAGGTGTTGGCAATAACTTAATCACACTTGCAGCCAGTTGACATGGATTAAAGGTGACTCAACCTCTGTCCTGTGTCCTTATGTGTACCACATTGAGCATGAAGAAAAGAAAGAAGACCAAAGAACTGTCTGAGGACTTGAGAATCCAAATTGTGAGGAAGCATGAGCAATCTCAAGGCTACAAGTCCATCTCCAAAGACCTGAATGTTCCTGTGTCTACCGTGCGCAGTGTCATCAAGAAGTTTAAAGCCCATGGCACTGTAACTAACCTCCCTAGATGTAAAGCCCATGGCACTGTGGCTAACCTCCCTAGATGTAAAGCCCATGGCACTGTAACTAACCTCCCTAGATGTAAAGCCCATGGCACTGTAACTAACCTCCCTAGATGTAAAGCCCATGGCACTGTGGCTAACCTCCCTAGATCTGGACGGAAAAGAAAAATTGACAAGAGATTTCAATGCAAGATTGTGCGGATGGTGGATAAAGAACCTCAACTAACATCCAAACAAGTTCAAGCTGCCCTGCAGTCGAGGGTACAACAGTGTCAAACCCGTACTATCCGTCAGCATCTGAATGAAAAGGGACTGTATGTAGGATACCCAGGAAGACCCCACTTTTTACCCCGAGACATAAAAACGCCAGGCTGGAGTTTGCCAAAACTTACCTGAGAAAGCCTAAAACGTTTTGGAAGAATGTTCTCTGATCACATGAGACAAAAGTAGAGCTTTTTGGGAAAAGGCATCAACTTAGTTTACAGGAAAAAAAAGAGGCATTCAAAGAAAAGAACACGGTCCCTACAGTCCAATATGGCGGAGGTTCCCTGATGTTTTGGGGTTGTTTTGCTGCCTCTGTCACTGGACTGCTTGACCGTGTGCATGACATTATGAAGTCTGAAGACTACCAACAAATTTTGCAGCATAATGTAGGGCCCAGTGTGAGAAAGCTGCGTCTCCCTCAGAGGTCATGGGTCTTCCAGCAGGACAATGACCAAAAGCACACTTCAAAAAGCACTAGAAAATGGTTTGAGAGAAAGCACTGGAGACTTCTAAAGGGGCCAGCAATGAGTCCAGACCTGAATCCCATAGAACACCTGTGGAGAGATCTCAAAATGGCAGTTTGGAGACGGCACCCTTCAAGTCTCAGGGACCTGGAGCAGTTTGCCAAAGAAGAATGGTCTAAAATTCCAGCAGAGCATTGAAGAAACTCATTGATGGTTACCAGAAGCGGTTGTTCGCAGTTATTTTGGCTAAAGGTTGTGCTACCAAGTATTAGGCTAAGGGTACCAATACTTTTGTCCTGCCCATTTTTGGAGTTTTGTGTGAAATGATGAATGAGGATTGATTTTTGTTTCATTCTCTTGTGTGTTTTTTCATTGCAAGCAAAATAAATAAATATATAATACCAAAGAAGTTGTGATTGCAATCATTTTAAGGAAGAAACTGAGTATTATCTGACAGAATTGCAGGGGTGCCAATACTTTTGGCCACCACTGTGTGTGTGTGTGTGTTGTGTGTGTGTGTGTGTGGTTGTGTGTGTGTGTGTGTGTGTGTGTGTGTGTGTGTGTGTGTGTGTGTGTGTGTGTGTGTGTGTGTGTGTGTGTATGTATGTATATATGTGTGTGTGTGTGTGTGTATGTATATATATATGTGTGTGTGTGTGTATATATGTATGTATATATGTGTGTGTGTATATATATATACACACACACACACACACACAGTATACACTAGATAAAATGCAGGCAAAGACTTGAGACTATTCGCAAATGGTACATCCACAGAGGTTGTAGTTTGAAAAAGTAGAATATTAGTGTAATTTACAAAATCGGCCCCTAGAGGTCTCGTTTGATCTAGAAGAACTGTTTGAACTTTAGTAACCTAATGACCTACATTTTCACTGAGTGGAAAGTGGTTAGTTAGTAGTAAGAAGAAGCCCAATAGGGGGAGGTAACAGCATTTTACATGTGTTTAATCTAATAAATCACTTTTTATATATATTGCATGATATAAAAGCAGTTTTTAGTATAGAATGTGTGTCTATAGAAATTATAGAAGTTTTTAATAATACATTTATTAATGTTTTAGATAGTTTATTATAGATTGTTGAGTGGTTTTAGTATTACACTAAAACCACTCAACATCCTAGTGGGCTTCCTCTTACACTACTACCTAACATAGGTCATTAGGTTACTAAAGTTCAAACAGTTCTTCTAGATCAAATGAGACCTCTAGGGGCCGACTTAGTGTATTACACTCTAACTTTTAATCCATTGCGTTTTTTGGATTCACTTTTCGTATGAAAAGCGCATCCAAAACATACCCAAAAGTATGTTGTGCTTTTGGATCCGTTTTTTGGGCTCCAAAAGCGCACTCTATGGTTTCCTATAGAGATTTCACTTGCTTAAAAAGCAAGTAGAATTGACATGTCAATTCTTAAAACGGATCCGAAAAGCGCTTCGAAAAGACACAAGTAAACACGCACTGGCAATCACTTGTCTGAACGGCAATGCGTGTTTTACATTGAAACCAATGTAAATCAAACTGCACGTTGTTAGATACGTTTTTTTGGGTCTGAAAAACGGATCCAAAAAACGCATCTGAAAAATGTTGTGTGCACATACTTTAATTGGTCTAAAAGTGTGCCAGATTTATGACTGTATGATAAGTCAGGTATATGTTGGGACGCTTTGGCTAATGCTATTCCACTTAGTTGGCTTAAGTTTGTGCCAAAATTTTGGTGCATTGTTTGGCACGTCATTAAGCCATGTTCATTTCCAAAAGGTTGTGCTCCTTTCCACAAAGTCTCAAAACACATAATAAATATATTCTGGATAAAAATGGTGCAATTTCCATAGATCATGTGCCCCATTGTACTATTTTGTGCAATGTTTTGAGTTGTAAAAACCCCTCCATTAGGCTGTTGCTGTAAAACACTGTGACCAGTGGCACCTGTGACACTAATGTCCACTACTATGTATCAGCTCAAATATGTTCAGAACTAACAATGAGGAGTAAACATTTACTCATTAAAAAGGTTCTGCTATTTGGCAAGGTCCCTTCTGAGGCCAGCTCGTAGCTCGCTAAAAGCCGCCCTCACAGAAGGGGAGGTGACTGCTCTTGAGCACACTCACTTGGCTGTATTTGGAACTGCCACAGACAAGAATGGGGGATAACTTCACAAGCGCCACCATCTTCCTGATCAATAAGGCCAGCTCGTAGAAACCCTTTTCAGAAGTCTGAAGGTTTTCCCTGGATCATCACATCAGTATTTGGGGCATTATGTAGCTTCACAGCAAAGACAGGATTGAAGTGCTCATCACACGGTCTCCATACTTAAACCCCAGCATCATCAGATCCCCAACAAAACCTGATGCTGAAGACGGTGCGGTTCCAGTCCTTAGCAGTCCAGATTTGTCTTTCATGACACCACTGCACACAAAGGTAATGGTGGCTTCTGTCAATGGCAAGACACGTAATGGGCACCATGAAACTAAATTTCATTTCCTAAGTGCAAGGAAATCATCTGTTAAGTCACAGGGGTGTGTACTTAAAGCAGTTGTCTCACTACAGGCTTTCAGCCTACTTCAATGTGTCTGGCAGCATAGGATTTTTGAATTCAGGGGCGTGTCTGCCTCTTCCCCTCCCCTCAGCACACAGACAGCTCTCCTCCTCCGACTGCAGTAACTTCTATACAGCAGGGGGAGGGGGAGGGGGTTTGCTGCCAGTGTTAACCCTGTGTGTGCCTGCCTAGGTCTGCTGCTCACTGCTGAATCAGCTGCACAGAGTCAGGAGACAGCAGGGAGAGGGCTGATCTATGAGTGTGGAGAGGTCTGTGAAGCTGTGTATGCTAATAGCAGAGCAGGGGGGATGCAAGTGTTCCTATACCCCCTGCTTCGCATACAAATCTCCACGGACATCTCAAGCAACAACAAACAAACCCTGTCAGAACAGACACAGGGCATTTGTGAAGTGAGTTACTATAATCACAATGTCACTAATACAGCAGAGCAGGGAGGGATATGAACCGTTCACATGCCCCCCTGATCTGTTCTATTAGTATAGTCAAAGCTCCACAGACACATCATGATTATAGTAACACACTTCACTGCTGTCACATCTACTGACCACAGATCAGCCTCACTTCTGCTCTCCTCAATCTGTGTAGAGAGCAGGAGGGAGCAGGCACACACAGGGTTAATCCAAGCAGCACAGCTACACAGACACAGAAGCCAGAGCCCTCCCCCTCCCTTCCCTACAGAAGCATTCTGTGGGGAGGGGCTCTGTGCGCAGACCTGTATTCAGAAGCAGATGAGTCACCAGGACTGACAGCCAGTGAGATAAAAATCAACAGGTAGGCTGCTATAGTGATTTGAGAAGCTGATACACTCCTACTACTAGGGATAACTCAAAATCGGTAGGACATTTGTAATGAACATATATTGCAAAGCTGCTTTTTTTTTTTTTAAAGATCTTTTAATTAAAACCCAATCATTGTAGCGAGCCAACCCCTTTAAGGTGTCATCTTTTCTGGGTGCTGGATAAGGAAACTGTGGGAACTACTCGTGCTTGTCGGTGGATCAAACACTCCTCTCTACTGGTAGCTGTCTAGGCCGCCTGGAGCCTGTTCACTGTGTGTGCATGCCCTCACTTAACTACTGTTTCCAACACCTTGTAGTAGCATGGTCAGAACAGCTTAGATGGCGGGCCAATCTAACTGAAATGACCATCCTGCTTCTCTCTCTGATGCACCCCCTCTCAAAAGTCATCAAATAGGCAGAATCTGTTCTATTGTGTCTCAGGCTATGGCAGAGGACAATATACTTGTCGGATTCTAATCGGAATCCAATCAGTGATTTACACTTGTTTTTTTTTTTGTTTTTTTGTCCTGGTTTTTGCTGCACTTTTCGGATGGGAATTCAATTGAACTGTACTATAATCCACCATTTTCAAGGAAAATATGGCGGAGTATATACATGTTCTAAGTTTTTTTGGCATGGTTTTCGGATTTGAAATCTGACCTCAGAAAATCTGAGCTGTGTAGACTACAGCTCGGATTTTCTATTGAGGTCTATAGAGATTTACATTTGGATTTTTGCAGATTCTAAATACCGAATCCGCTTACATATCCGACAGTAAATCATTGCTAGATATGCCTCTAAGGCTACATCTGCACGATAGTCAACAACCTTTCACCAAGAGGTATTCTAACCAAAAGTAGCCTCCGAGAGCCTTTTTACAGGGCAGCAGGGAAAGCACTTTTATGCCATCTTATGGCAAGACCAAGGGAGACATGTATGAACAGGGCTGTGCCAGTTTTCTGGTGTACTTTGAGCCAAAAGGAATGTATGAACAGGCACACTCCAAACTTTGGCGCAAAAAGTCCACTAAGACACTAAATGCACTAAAGATTTGGGGCAGTCTGGGTGCATGTCGCACCACATTTGTAGGATTAGACACATTTCTGAATCTTTAACACCAAATCTAGACACAGAACAGTTTGAACAGCCAGACCAGGTCAAAGGTGGTTTACCTGAGTCTGAGTTGTCGTATTGGCACTAGACTGCTCCTGGATGTATGACCTGCAGAAGAACAGGTTCATACATTCTGGCGCATTCTACACTACCTTAAAGCTATTTAGAACTGGCCTGTCAGCCCCAGGATTCATACATGTCGCCCCAAGTGTCTAATCGGTCCACACCTGTAATCACTTACAGATCTGCTTGATGCTGAGTTTCGTAGCAATGTGACATTTCTATCTGGGTGCGTTATGTTATGTCCGTGAGTGTGCTTTTCCCATTCATTCCCTTAGGAAAAAAACTGCAATTCTGCTATAATTTTGTTAGATCTCTGTATATGCGCTGTTCACTCAATATGACTATATGTTTATTTTTTATTTAACTGATGAATTTTGGTGTTTTTTTTTTTTTTAAATCAATGTGTTGATTTTTGTTTTTCTCTTTTTGATTTTTTTCTTTTTATGTTCTGATCACTCACATAATACGCTGTAAAACTGTTAAATAAGTATATTATTGTCTGTCTAGGACTTGCTGACAAGCAACTGATTAGGCCTTGGCCTAGGCAGAGCCTAATAGGCATATCCACAGGGCAGATACAGAGAACTTTGTTGGACCCCCGGCTCCAATGAAAACCCTTCCTCAACCTTTAAGGATCCGTCCACACAACAAGCAATTCCTGTCAGATGTACACATGGATTCGTGTTTTAAAAATCAAACTGTAAAACCTCGAACCTCATCAAAATCGAGTTTAGCCAATGCTCGGATCTTTTGAGTTAATTTCAAAACGCTTTTCAAAACTTAGAACATACTCACTAATCTGCCGTATTCAGACAAAAAGCGTCACAGCATTCATGTGTCAAAACCTCATAGAGATGAATGGCTTTTTCTACTGTGAATCCACTGAAAAAAAACACCAGATCCACATACAATACCGGTACGTCCAACCGGTTTTCACGTAAATCGATGGGATTTTGACATGTGTATCCTAAACAGTGTCGGAGTGCCATGAGTGAGAAAGAAGCCCTTGTCTATAGCATCTAAAGGGTTACGTCCAATCACTCCCTTAGAGCATCATGCCTACTGTTGGTTATAGCCGGCATCCATTGAAATGGAGGACACAGCACTTATGCTCACACCATCAACATTACATACTTTTACTTTGGGAAAGTTAATGGGCTTCTATCTAAGACTAAGTCCACACAGCACACAAAAAATGGCCGGATTTTCGTATTTTGAAACCGCTGAAAATCCAACCATTTAATGTGTACCTGTCACATAGGTTGTGCCCCCCTTTGCTGAGGGCAGCATAAGCTGGTGTCAGACCTGCTGTTCCCAGCACTGTGTCCCTTATTCTGTAAGATGCTGCAGTTTTAGAGCATCTACCCCTCAAATCTTGTTCATGAGCAGGTGTTAGCTCCACCCACCAAAGGCTAGCCGCGCCCACTGACAGTTATTCAAATGTTTCTACCTATTCAAAGTAATAGGTTTATCAGTTGAGGCGGGCGGGGCTAGCCTCAGGTTGTCGGGGTTTGAAAAAAACTGACACTGAATGAGTCTTTGAATGACTCTTCTGGCTGAAAACTGCAGATTTGAGCATTAAATACACGAAAACTACAGCATCTTACAGAATAAGGGACACAACGCTGGAAATAGCAGGTCTGACACTAGCTTGTTCTGTCCTCAGCAAGGGGGGCATAACCTATGTGACAAGTTCTCTTTAAGCAGCCCATAGACTTCCATGATAAAAACGACCTGTAGTCTACACAGTATGTTATTTTTCTGCTCGTTTTCTGGCGCCGGCGGTTTTAATAACATGTTCCTAAATATGCCGGTGTTTTGCCATCAGTTTCCAATACAATCAGTTGTTATGGGTCGATAGCAAAAATACGAGAACCGACCGTGGTTTTTGACAACACATTGACAAAAAAACACGGTCGTGCATCGGAACATAGACCGGTCGACTTTCGGATGGTTTTTGCCGAAGCTGTGTGGCTCCAGCCTAAGACTGAATAGTGTAGCATGGGGTTGAAAGGGGTTGATAACATAAAAGGAGAGCTGTCTTCACTGAAAGCTGCCTTTTGCCTAATTAAAATTCGAAAGCATTTTTCTAAAGTTCTGATTATCTTCACATCTTTTTCTCTTGTTTTTAGTGTTTTTTTTTACCTTGGCTTTTTTTTATCACAGACTCTAATCTTGAACTGGAAGCTGAATACAGATTTGTAAATGCATGCAGGAGGAACGCAGAAAGATTTTGATGTTTGACCTAGTTGCATTGTTGTGGTATAGTAACTGTAATGAGCACCTCCATATCACACCAACCCTCAGGAAAGTAGTGACTTACAGAGCTGCTAAATCATTTTCATTTGTCTCCACATTCTGTTACTAGAGTCTCTGGGTTCTCTGCAGAATGCTAGAAGAGTCTTTAACCAGAAGTTATATTCTTTAATCCGGTGTCCTAATATTTTAAAAAATTAACCAGACAACCCTTTCAACAAACGGTTTTATTAGTTCCAATCTTTTATGCAGTGAGGGAAGCAACACTGTCAGAGAAACCAGGGCTTCATCCCTAATACTGTTTTTCCCAATCGCGGCATTCTCCGTAACGAGCTACTGTTTCCTTGTACAATGTTCAGTCTTTTCTCAGCTATCCCATATGCACAAGAAGCAAGGAAATGTTGCACAACCTCCTTATTGTCCACAAATTGTTGATGTAACCTTTGGGTCATCACACAGTTCATCAGATGTCGATCTATTTAAATTGGGTAAATAGCCATATTTGACAAATAATTCTTCAAATTCAAAGAGGTTGTCCACTTAATAAAAAAAATAGTATTATGCTTCTGGGGCCCCATTACAAAAACCCTATACTCGCCTTCCTTTGGTCATCGGTTCCAATGCCTCTCATCTCTCCGGTCTTTTTGTACTTCTGAACGGGCAGATTACCAATCAGTGGTGGCAGTGGTCACATGATTTTGTAATCGCTCCGAATGGTGATACGAAAGACACATGACCACTAATCGGTCATTGTGCCCGTTCGGAAGTTCAAGAATGAAAAGACCAGAGAGACTGGAACTGAGGACAGAGGGAAGGTGGGTATAGGCTTGATTTTTTATTTTTTTTGTAAAAGATCGAAGGAACATTATTTTTTTAGAAAGTGGACAACCCCTCTTATCTGGTTTAAAAGGAGTTTTCACGGCTTCCGTTTTTGAATCAGATGTTCTGTTTTGTTCTCTGCCTGTATCAAGCCCTCATAGAAGACCATGCTTATTGGTATCTTCACACAAAACTTTAGACTCTAGCTCGTTTGTTTTCTATATCATTAATTTTCAATTAAAGCAGCCTGAATTTTGCAGTTACCAGAAACAAAACCAGCCTTTTCTGCAAAAACTAGGCCTAACTAAAATAAGTAAATTTAGGTGTGCTGAATCCAAATATCAAAGACCAGGTATTATCCTGACCAGTGTAATATACATAGGGCTCATGGTTTGTTAGATTGCTAATAGGTAGTTTTTGTGGCAGAATTAGGTATATATGGTGGCAGAGCAACCACAGGTAGTCGCATGTTTCTGCCACTAGAGGATGTGCAGCTGGAAATCTGCAAGAAACACGCCAACAAGGGTACCTGGCCTTGGTGGTGTAGGAGCCATGCAGGTATGTTGTCAGCCGCAGTAAGCTGTGACTTTTCAGCCGTTCCTGGGTCGGCTCTTATCGGGAGTAGACAATGTGTTGGGTCGGTGTGTACTCCCTGTGTTCCAGGCCAGGTTTTGGGCAGGTCCTGGGAGGGCTATAAAAGGCCTGGGCCTGCAGGTGTTCATGGGATATGGTCTGCTAGCTGGCAGTGCAGCAGAGGAGCTGGAGAGAGGCTCTGGCCCCCCGGAGGCTTGAGAGAAGCTGGTAGTAAGGACTCTGGTTTTGGGGGGTGCTGTGCAATAGGCACAGACCCCTGGTAGTTGAGGGCTAAACTCATATATGTTTAGTTAGTGGCCAGACAGCGAGGTTTATTTTGATTCTGTTTGTAATCCTGTAATTCCTGTGTTTTTTTGTGGTTATTATTTTTATTTGTCTTGGGTATAAATGGTTAAATAATGTATTTTTTTACCTTACCTATCAGATGTTAGAACACCTGACTTTCCTCCAGATTGGCCATATAGGTTGGTTGCCACATTTTAACATTGTAGTTGTCAGCATGTCCCAGCAACCAGCTTGTCTTTACATTTCTCTATCCTTGCTTAGCCATGAGACAAAGACGGCTTAAACTAGGCCATCTGTAAGAAGTCCATTGCTGTTTAATCTAGTGGTTCATTAGACTGTATACTGCGTCTGAGAGTTTCTGCCAGTAAAGGCTCTCCTTACAATTCTCCTTGCGAATGTCCTTTTCAGCTGACTGCCAGGAACAGTGTAACGCCTCCTAAATTCCGGTTTCGGGAGCTGTATCATTGACACTCTTTTTACTGCCAATTATACTGCTCATCCACTTTCAGCACCTCTATCTTTTGTGCTTTTCACTGGTGGACATGCATGCACTGTGTGCCTGGCAATGCCCTCTATGATAGAGCAGAAATCTATCCATGCTGGTGAGCAGGGTATCCAGTTATTGGCAGTCTCTAATCTTCCCCAATGTGTAGCATATCTTCAGGTATGGATCACCTCTGTAATCTATCCTGGGCACAGAGATGTTTGTGATCTTAAAGGGGTTTTGCCACGATGTAATGTTGACGTGGGATCCTCCAAAATATGTATATAATCACTTTTCTAAATATATGTGATTTAAAAAATTGCAGCCTGAGAGAGCTACAGGCTGCCTTACCTGCCCTTAGTTACTTAAAAGCTTGCATTAGATACGACCAGGCAGAGTGACAGAGCTCAACTGGCTGGGTTTGCGCAGAGCACACTTCTTATCTGATGAGAGGAAGCGTGAAGAGGCTGTGGAGAAATATGTTGTCTTTTGTATACAGAATCCACTAGTTGTAGTGTGATTATTTGAGGGAACATTGCACACGATCCCTTATGCATGGCTCTGTGCTCTGACCGTCTCTTTCTCTCAGGTCACTGTGCTTTGTTTACTATTGCTTCTTAGCAATAACAAAAATTGCAGCAAAAATTAGAGGTTTACACTTTTTGCTGTGGGTGGGCAGTTTTTGGTTTTTAATGCAAAATAAGTAACATGCTACATTTTCACAGCTGAATTTTTTGTTGTTGTCTCTAACACAGCTAAAAATCTTTGCAGAATTTTTCCATGACACATGATCTGTGTTACAGAAACCATCTCTACATGCATCACAATTCACAGGGAAATCGGTGTTCAATCCTAAATTTGTTAGCAGACCCTTTACACACTTATGTTATTTAATTAGGGCCTTGTGTCCATTAAGTGCTGGAAATAAATCATTCCAAAAAATAGCTTTTATTACAATGTGACATTGTAAGATTCTAATATGGCTTATGTATAATAATATTTCCGGTCTCATTTCAAGGTCTACGAATCCCAGCTAACTGTGAACTTGTGGTAGGAGGAGAACCTCAGTGTTGGGCAGAAGGACATTGTCTTCTTTTTGATGACTCTTTCCTGCACACAGCATTTCATGAAGGTAGGTTACTTTTTCAGCTTTTTTCTTACCACACTGATTAGCTGTAAACATTAGGTAGGGGTAAATAAAGGTGATTACCAGATACATTGCTGTTCTGATCTTGCATTCTGCTAGAGCAGCTGTTATCTTCTTAACACAAGTTTCCCTAAGTTGACCACTACCTCTGTCTGATCTAGAATCCCTGGTGATGTCATTCCATGCTGTCACAAAAACATGTATCAGCAGCACTCAATGAATGCTAAGAGACAGTCAAACAATGAATATATTCACTATTTCAAAATGCATTTCCGCTGCGCAGGTAAAACAGGGACGCAGCTCTACTACGCCAACATTGTGGTCATTTCATTTTGGGACTGGGGGACAAAATCACTTTTTAACCAGTTCCTGATGGGCAGCTAACCCACTTCCTGACCAGGCATATTTTTCCGTTTTCAAAGAACATGCAGGTTTAAACGCTGTCGCATCTTTTTGGCTTGGTTATTCTACAAATGTTTGCACTTTTTTCCATGATAAATTAGGCTTTATTTTTATGTAATTTTACAATACATTTTCATTTTTTTTTTTATAATATGAGGGAAAGTAGTAAAGAAAATGTAAGTCCTTGTTTTTCACAGTTTTTTTAATTTATTTTTTTAACAGCAAAGTGGGGCTAAGTTTTGTAATTGTATCGCTTTTCCATCATTGATATAGGTGATATAAAGTTTTAATGTTGGCGGCTTGGGCTGTTAATTTTTTTAAATATTTTTTTGTGTGTTTTTTTTTTTTTTTTACTTTATTTTACATATTGTGCCCCCCATATGGTCAGAAAAAAACCTCTGGGGGGCGTTTTTAAATCGCTTATTTATTTTTTTTTATTCCTCTGTAACTGGGTCTAATTTATATGCCCCAGTTACAGTGGAAATGCACAGGGGAAAAGCCCCCTGTACTTACTACAGAGCTGATCTGGGTCTGTTAAGACCCAGCAGTAACTGTAACTACCGAGCTTTGGTGGTCACATGACTGCCAGGAAGCGAAGCAGGAAGCACTTAGGCTGTATATACAGCGTTCTGGAAGACAGGGACGTTAAGGACTTGTCCCCACGGCACAGGTTTTCACCCGGTTTTTCAGACGGTTTTCGGTTTTGCAAACCACATGACAAATTTTATTATGGACCTCTATGGAAAACCAACGCAGCGGTCCCCACTGCACAGATTTTCCGCCGGCGGTCCGAAAAACATAGAACATGTTCATTCTTCCGCCCGATTTTCGGGCGGAATATGAACATGTCTATGTGAAGGTGGAGGGCTTTTCTCCGCAAACCGCGGAGAAAAGCCGTCCCCCAGCAGCCGCGTGCACGGCCACAAAACAGTGCAAATACTAGTCGGGGCCGTGTGAACGGCCCCTAATACAACCATCCCTGCCTTCTCCATGAAGAGCCTGTTATCGCTGATAGCCGCCTCTCCAGTCGCGCAGCTTCACAGTTAGGCTATGTTCACACGGCTTATTTCGGGGCGTATCTACGCTCGTAATTATGTCCGCAAATACGTCCCGAAATACATTTCAAATACGTGTCACAAAGTGTGTCACGTATTTTGCGTCGTAAATACATTCCCCATTCTTTACTATGGGGATTTACGTCGCGAAATACGCCTCAATAAGTGACAAGGGACTAAATTTTACGATTGTATTTACACGGTGAAAATACGTCGCTGAAATACCCCTCGTGTGAACAACAAGGCGTATTTTACATGGGAATCAATGCTAATCTAATTGTTCATTATTTGAAACGTATTTCGGAACGTATTTACGTCTGCAAATACGCCCCGAAAGAAGCCATGTGAACATAGCCTTAGTGTTCCAGAATTTCCGTGCATAGATCTAAAGCCACTGCCCAGACGTTTATGGTCAACAGGCGGTCAGCAAGCAGTTAAGATGGCAATGCACTTCTAATATCCTATATGGGACAAAATCTCTAAATAAGAAAATGCAATGTTTTAACTTCTAAAGATGAAAAACAAACACTAACAACTCAGCGTGGTATAAACAGACAGTACAATTTGTTTTGCTGCAGAGATATATGCAGCTGCTTCATACATATGAATTGAATAGTGTTTGCCGAAATCCATGTACATAATGCATAAACAACCCTGTTAAATGTACGGAATTGATTTTCAGAGTCATTCCTCCACCATCTGCCATGTGTAAACATACACTTATTCTTAGTTGATGTGATTTATATTTAAGATGTTATATATGCCAGTACCGTGCATTAGCTTACGTATGTAAATATATTGAACGGAACCTCCAGTTGGAAGGCTCAATGTAAAATTCTATGGCTTATTGCTTTGCATGTATTATTTATTCTTATTTGAAAACTTTCAATAAAAATTACAGTTGGAAAAAAAAAAAAAACATACACTTATTCTACTGCATAGACACAAAAATAAATAAGATTTGCCATGTAGAATATTGGGATAACACAAAAAAGTGTGCAAAAATTCTTCTTCTTATGAGGTTCCAATAAGTTCTTGACCATTAATAATCCAGTAATAGTTAATTTACCTTGATCACATTCTTTCATTTCAGGATCAGCTGAGGATGGACCTAGAGTGATTTTCATGGTCGATTTGTGGCACCCTAACGTGGCAGCAGCTGAACGCCAAGCCCTGGATTCCATATTTGCTCCTGGACGCTAATTTTAGGAATAACCCTTTTGCAACAAAATATCTATGCTCATGGGATATATTCCCCCAAAAGAAAAAAAAGCTTGTCTCTAAAACAAAATGGAAAAAAAAATACCTGTGTATATTAACTACATCTTATGTTATCTATTTAACCATTGGCTTTTCCATAGGTTTACATTGTAGAAATTATGTGATGACAAAGCATATGCATCGAATAACTTGCAACTCTCTGGCACGAAAGAGCACTGAACTCTACTCAGCAGAGGAGAGCACTTGATATAAAAACTAAAGACTCCTGGCTCCATATTTAATAAACAGCACAAACCAACCTTCTACTTAAAAGCTTATTAACAATGATCCAAAGGCTGGGAGAAAATCAATAGGCGCTAATAGGAAGTATTCAGGGAATGGCTGAGAAGACTTTCCAATGCTCAGTTCTGTAGCAAGGACTGTATTATCTCACATTGCAGCTAATACCATACTCCATTCTCTACTAGAATGCAGCACTACTATAGTATATTATATGTTGCTACTGTATATTTATACAACTCTGAAATACAAGTTAAGGACGTGACATAAAGCGGTGTACTCAGAACATGAATGTGACAATACTCTGTCAGGTTCAGGTCAAAATTGATTAACCATGTAGGTTTACCTACTAGTTCTCAAAGGTATATTGGGGTGTTAACACCCTCCTCAGTCATAGGAGAGATGACTCTCTCAGCTCAGCCATGATGGAAAAAATGACTAATGTCTTATTTTTAGATTAACAGAACTGCATTCAGAGATCCCATGAATGCAGCGGAAATTATTTAAAATTGAAATAAAATTGAGGACTTTCTACTATGGTCCAAATTTCTAGAGACTTTTTTGAATTGACAAATAGGAATCATTCTTCAGATGTCTTTAGATATCTTTTCAGATATATATATATGAGCTCACTTATGTAGTTGTGGGCATTGGAAGGGCTGGGTCAAGATTATTTTTAAGGAATTTCAGAGATCTTATATCTTTATCCGACCAAAGCATTTTTGTTTGTTTTTTTGTTTGATCAAAGGAACGTTTTCCAGTTTGTCTGTCTAGTGTTCCAGGTTTGAGGATCCCTGTTTATGGTGGATATGAAGCAACCATTTTGTCTTTAATGTAGATTTTTTTATAATTTTTTTTTGTCTTGTACTTTCGCAGTGCAACAGACTCCATTTTGTTCTGTAATTAAAAAAAAAAGTGTCTAAGATATATAATGATTTTAATTTGGTATTTTGTTGTGGGATAAGATAAATAAATGTTTTTCCATATATAACACAATGTCAATTTTAAATGTTGCTAATTATCACATAAGTAGTTTTTATACATAGCATGATGCCAGCAAAACCGTGTATATTTTTAGTTATTTACTTATAACGAAAGTTTTCTTTATATTGAAGCATGCATGTCTCCAAACTGCAGAATATTTGAATTGTCGTGAGAATGTGTATGGACATTTGCATGTTTACTAGACCACATATGATACCATAAAACCTTAAAACCCAGCACCACAGAATGTAGTACAGAGGAAAAAGATGAGAGGATGGCAAAAATATACTGGATATATAAACATATATAATTTCTTAATTATGCTAATATTTTTTTAACTGAACAGTGCATAACATGCAGTGATTTGTGGTCTAGTAGCGCCTCTGCAGTACGGTTTGGTGTTCTGTACTGCCTCTTATATGTACCAGGATGAACTGCTCCTTTTGGCAACCGGTAAGGAAATTATCATTTCCTCTTTTTTTTTTTTTTTTTTTTTTTTTAATACATTGTGTATAAAGTACATGACCCATAGAAGCTCCTGACCCCAATATAGAAAGTGATTTCCAGCAGCTCTTTCTGATGTTATATGCAAGGCTTTATCTGAATTAGTTATCTTCTTCTTTGGAACCAATTCAAGTTTTTCTATAGAGGTTTGGTTTCAACATACAATGGTCACCCTAGAACCAATTAATATTGTTTGTTTTGGGACTTTTGAACAGGATGCACTCATGTTTAGACAACAAAAAAAGAAACGCATATTAAACTTATTAAAACTTGCCTGGCGGTTTAAGGCAGAGGACTGGTTTATGTGACTACTTTTGGAGACCTATGGTAGTTGAGGGGGTACATATATTTTTGCATGGTGGTCTAGAGTAAAATAAGTTGGCTTGGTTTACTCAATACCCACACTAGTCAAAGTAGACCTTGAGGAGGTCTGTCTGGTTTGAAGGGCTGTGTACATTCGTTTTCCATTCCTGGACTAATCATACGGAACAGTGAAGAGGCTAGGAGATTAAATTGTGGCTGTGAACAGCTATACTGTTTTCTCTGTGAACAGCCAGAGCAGCTTAATAGGATTCTGCCTTATCATTAAAACAACAGTCAGTAGTCTTTGGAACCATTGAATCTCCCACCCCGAGTTGAGATGAACTTCTTAAAGGGGTTTTACCACCATAGAATTTGATGGAATATCCTAGAGATATGACATCAAATTCTGATAGGTGCAGGTCTCCAAAAGTTACAAAGCAGATTCCATTCTGTTGTATCGGAGTTCCGAGCAGAGACCAACACATTGCTTGACTGCACTTGGATCTCCCATACATTAGAATGGAGAGCCTTGCACAAGCGCAGCCGGCTCTTCAGTCTGCTCGGTAACTTTTAAGGGCCCATTTCCTATCTGACTGATGGCATATCCTAGCAATATGCTGTGAATTTTTCCAGGTGGTAAAACCCCTTTAACAGAAAAAAAAAGTTGTACTTTTTACAGGTGGAAAAAAAAGTATATTATAAAAGTGGCCCCTAATTAAAAAAATAAATAAATAAATTATAATATATATATATATATATATATATATATATATATATATATAAAATGGAAATAGCCTGTACTCTATTAAATCCTCGCAAACGCCGATGATGCATATTTTATATTTAAACGGAACTTGTCAGGTGGTTTATTTTACCCTATTTGAGAACAGGATGTGATGGAGAAAGAGTAGCTGAGTTCTGGGATATATAAGTTTATTTGATTTGGAGCAGGATTTCGGAGTAAAATGCAGTATAAATCAGGACAGGATTCCTTCAAAAAGGAATCCACATACAGTGATTGACAGCCTTCCCTGTGTCAGTGTGTAAACAAAGCTGTCAATCACTATGTGGGTGTGGTTAGCTGTACTTTCAGTTTCACTTTCTCAGATTTTCTTTGCGGTTTACTCAGAAATTCAGCATTAAATTCTACAAACCTGTATATCACAGAGCTCAGCTTCTATCCCTCTACCACAGCAAGAGCTCAGTAAATGTAGCAAAAACCTCCTGACAGGTTCCCTTTATGTGGGTTGTCTGATCAGAGACCACCTCTTTTAATTAGCAGTCGCCCTGGCTCTCTGCTAATTACCCTGCATCAGCAAACAGCTGATGGAAGCTTAAAGGGATTTTCCCATAATGCAAAATCCCATGTGGAGGCCGGCTTGTAGCTTACTTGTGCAGTTATCCTCAGTACTTTCTATGGCAGTTCCAAACACAGCTAAGCGAGTGTGCTTCGCTATATTCAGAACTCCCATAGACATGAATGGGGGAAAGCTGCAAAACCACTTTAAACCAGCCTCTTATTTCTGTGCAGGGAAGGTGCAGTACAGGACTTTGTGTTATGTAAACACTGTGTACAATCTATGTCACCAGGGGCTCAGACACTAACGTTTCGAACTTACAAATTGTTTTTCGTCTTCTCCTAAACATTCATTGTGCCTAGAGTTATGTCATTGGTAGGGGTTTTTTCTATCATGCCCTCCATTGTTTTTGCTTTTTAGCTGATATCCAGTGTCACTTTTACACATATATTTTTCAGACTGGCTCGTATTAATGTTTACATTTGTTCATTAAACAACACTGTGACTAAGACATATGTTCAAAATACTTAATGGTTTGGATACTTGAACAGGTCAATTGTAAAACAACGTTGGACTCTGTTATAGAATTCGACCAGTATTTTACAATTCGTTTGTGTGAAAAATTAGTGATCGGTTTTAGGCTGGTCCATTAACATTGAACTGTACTGTACTGTAATCCGGCATTTTCAAGATTATAGAACATGTTCTAAGTTTTTTGAACAGATTTAAGATTTGAAAACAAACCTCCGAGCTAGGTTGACTACAGCTCAGATTTTCTATTGAGGGTTATGGGGATGATTTACAGTCGGGTTTTTGCAGATTCTAAATACCGAATATGCTTACAAATCTGCCAGTAAATCACTGCCGTGGAGAAATAGCCTTAGTGTGTAAAACCCTTGGATTTTACATGGATCCTACAATAAAGTGTTTTTATTAACAAAAAAAAATCGTACAAATCATCAACATGTAAAGAAGGATCCCATAAAATTAACTAAAGCAAATGCTTATTACGAAAGTGCCAACACAATGGCTTTTATTAAACTGCATAACTCATACGTGTGTATATACACTAAGTAGGTGTTAATAAAGTGACTCTTCACAAATCACAATGTAATAAAATCACATATAACGTAAAACACATGGAGCAAAGACCACTCATAGGTTCTACAGTCAGATACACATGGAATACACTTACAGTACAATACAATACACCTACAAATTCAATCTCAAATGACAAAAGAGTGTAGCACCATCCATGCTGTATTGCAGCATCCTCATGACCAACATATCAACCAGCATGCAAGCATGAACCCCCCCCATGGTTAGAATTATGCAAGTCACATGCTGAAGGCGAGCTTCACACAGAGCTTGGAGTTCACTGCTCCTTGTCACTACCAAATAAATTTAATAATATAATACCTCCCTCACTAGTTCAACTGCTGCAGCGCCAACAAAGAGCAAAACTATATTGGTAAGAATAAATAGAATACAGCACAGGATTGCAACTTAGAGCCCAATATCATCAAAATTGTCATGTGGCAGAAACCTCTGAGTAACCCTACAACATAAAGACCTGCTATAGTTTGTAAAACGGCACACAATATGCCATAATCTTGTCTACATTCACCAATTACATATATTAAAAAAGATTTATATGGTCATATTTATATGGTTTATTATTTTCTTTATAATAGCTGCCATGTTATTCGGATATATATATATTCTATGTAGTACCTGTAAATCAATAAAAATAAGGCTATGTCTGCACTGCAGTGGACAAAAAACGAACTGAAAACGAATGACTAAAAAAGTTCATGAAACTGAGTTTTCTGTCCACTGCCTGTCAAAAGCAGCTGAAAAAAACGTTAGTTTTTTTCAGTGTTTTTTTCATCGTTTTTTTCATTGTTTTTTTCATAGTTTTTTTCAGCGTTTTTTTCAGCGTTTTTTGGAGCGTCTTTGCTCTGCTTTTTAATGCATTCACAAATTAAGCCATTGGATGTAAACTACACCCTACAGGCGGAGTTAACATGTTAAGTAGTCACTTCCTTTAGATCACTGTAGCCATTTTGAGCACATTGTCCTTTGTGTGCTGCTGCGTGCTACTACTTTATTAAATTTTGCACCAGATTCTTGCACCAAAATCCACAAAAACCCACATTATCTTTCCATACAGCAAGATAACTGTATTAGCGTCAAAATCTGTAAAGAAAAGGATTTTAGCGGTAAAATAAAAAAAAAAACGCATTATTGCAGCAAATTTGGTAAAAAAAAACTATTTTTAGTGTCAGAAGCGAGATCACTTTATTAGCGCCAAAACTTTTAAAGATATTGATCTTAGCACCGAAATCCGTAAAAAAACGGATTCTGGCTCCGAAATCCGTAAAAAAAACCCCGTATTTTTAGCGCCAGAAGCGAGATAACTTTATTATCGCCAAAATATTTTCAGAAAAGGATTTTAGTGGCAAAATCCGTAAAAAAAAACGGATTCTGACGCCAAAATCCGTAAGAAAACGTATTTTTAGCAAAAAATATATGAATTGCGCAAAAAACTTTAGCGGCCAAAGCATGATCATTTTATTACAAAAGGTACAAAAAAGGACTCATCAGACACTTGTATGCAGATTTGATCAGGTATAACCTTTATTAACACCCACTATAGGTGGGACTTGGGTCTCCTGGGAGGGCTTTCATTGAAAAATCGCGGCAAAAAACGCGCCAAAAGACGTCCAGCGCTTTCCATAGACTCCTGTAGTAAATTTTCTGCCCTGCTCTGCCATTTTTTAGAGCATGTTGCAAAATACGACCAGTAAAAAAAACGAGCAGAAAAAAGCTCAGTTGAGACAGGAGGGTTTTACAATAGAAGTCTATGGGAGATGATCACAGTCATTTTTCCAGCGTTTTTAGAAAACGGAAAACGCTGAAAAAACTTACATTTTTCTGTGCAGTGTAGACAGAGCCTAAAGGGTAATAGTAAAGCGTATACTAAAGGACGTTTTCTTCATTGGAAAATTCTGTACATACAGGTGATGCAGTAAAACAGGCAGGAAAACGCAGACGCTGCACACAGCACTCTGTCCTTGATCACAGCGTAAAAGAGGTATACCTGAGCCCGATTTGTCGTTTTGGAACTAGAAAACGCTAAATCTATTATCTGCAGTAGAACAGGTTCATAGTCTGGTGCATTCTACACTACTTTAAAACTATTTAGAACTGGCCTTTATGCACCTAGATCATACATTTCGCCCAAAATGTCCACATTGGACAAAATGTCTAGCAACCGGTAAGTCAGCGTCCTCTTTTTATGTTTCTTAACCCTTTCTGTATTTTCTATAGACATTTAACCAATGTATACGAGACTACAGGGGCATTGAAGAGTGTACATAACATAACTTGATTGGAATATATATCCCTTTCAGATAGTAATATCTTTTACTATTCTGAGGTTTATAAAAACATCACCTCTTATCATGTAATTACAATTAAAGCAAATAATTTCCCGTTTGAATTGCTGTAAGGGTGACCTACATACACTAGCGTTCAAAAGTTTGGGGTCACTCGGAAATGTCCTTATTTTTGAAAGAAAAGCACAGTTTTTTTCAATGAAGCTAACATTAAATGAATCAGAAATACACTCTATGCATTGTTAATGTGGTAAATGACTATTCTAGCTGCAAACGTCTGGTTGTTAATACAATATCGACATAGGTGTATAGAGGCCCATTTCCAACAACCATCACTCCAGTGTGCTAATGGTACATTGTGTTTGCTAACTGGGTAAGAAAGCTATTGGATATTTTAAACACCCTTGAAAACCCTTGTGCAAGTATGTTAGCACAGCTGAAAACGGTTTTGCTGATTAGAGAAGCTATAAAACTGATCTTCCTTTGAGCTAGTTGGGAATCTGAAGCATTACAGTTGTTGGTTATATTAAACTCGCAAAATGGCCAGAAAAAGAGAACTTTAATGTGAAACTCAACATTATATTCTTGTGCTGAGAGATGAAGGCTATTCCATGCAAGAAATTGCCAAGAAACTGAAGATTTCCTACAATGGTGTGTACTACTCCTTTCAGTGGAGAGCACAAATAGGCTCTAACCAGAGTAGAAAGAGAAGTAGGAGGCCCCGCTGCACAACAGAGCAACAAAACAAGTACATTAGAGTCTCGAGTTTGAGAAATTGACTCCTCACAGGTCTTCAACTGGCAGCTTCATTAAATAGTACCCGCAAAACGCCAGTGTCAACATCTACAGTGAAAAGGCGACTCCGGGATGCTGGCCTTCTGGGCAGAGTGGCAAAGAAAAAGCCATATCTGAGACTGGCTAATAAAAGGAAAAGATTAATATGGGCTAAAGAACACAGACATTGGACAGAGGAAGATTGGAGAAAAGTGTTATGGACAGACAAATCGAAGTTTGAGGTGTTTGGGTCACACAGAAGAACATTTGTGAGACGCAGAACAACTGAAAAGATGCTGGAAGAGCGACTGACGCCATCTGTCAAGCATGGTGGAGGGAATGTGATGGTCTGGGGTTGCTTTGGTGCTGGTAAAGTGGGAGAATTGTACAAGGTAAAAGGGATTTTGAATAAGGAAGGCTATCACTCCATTTTGCAACGCCATGCTGTACTCTGTGGACAGCGCTTGATTGGAGGCAATTTCATCCTGCAACAGAACAATGACTCTAAGCACACCTCTAAATTATGCCAGAACTATTTAGAGAAGAAGCAGGTATTCTATCTGTAATGGAGTGACCAGCGCAGTCACCAGATCTCAACCCCATTGAGCTGTTGTGGGAGCAGCTTGATCGTATGGTACACAAAAAGTGCCCATCAAGTCAATCCAACTTGTGGGAGGGGCTTCTGGAAGCATGGGGTGAAATTTCTCCAGATTACCTCCGCAAATTAACAGCTAGAATGCCAAAGGTCTGCAATGCTGGAATTGCTGCAAAGGGAGCATTCTCTGACGAAAGCAAAGTTTGAAGTAGAAAATTATTATTTCTAAGCTTGTCAATGTCTGGACTATATTTCTATTCCCTTTGCTACTCATTTGATAAATATAAGTATGAGTTTTCAGGGAAAACACAAAATTGTCTGGGTGACCCCAAACTTTTGAATGGTAGTGAACATCTGATGATCCTTAGATTTTGTTCTATAATCGGACTTCACCAACCCATCCTTTCGATTTTTACCTTGTCTGTAAAACAATAGAGGCATCTTGAAAGTCTGTAACAGAGGGAATAATCCTCTGTAACATACACCTGTCAATCTGATTAATTCTTGAGCTTTCCATTCTATGAGAATTAAAGTAGAAATAAATGGAATTCTCGTCTGTGTCCTCACATCTTTTTTTTTGTCCATGACAGCGAGTCCCTTCTGAAAGTTTTGAAATGGAAATTTGTGATTAAAGAAAACACTAGCATACCCACATTCCTTGACTTTATGGCATTTACTTCAACCAATCTTCATCGGAAACTATTATCTACACCCTAAGGAGTTGATTCTCTAGGCCAATGAATCCAGTGTTAAGCACGGTGATTACAGCTAACAAACAAATCCACATATGATTTTACCAGGGGTAAAAACAGTCTAGCAAAATATAGAAAAACCTGGCTAAAAGATAACTTTTTTTTTTTTGCTTCATATAAAAGTCCCCACATAAGTTAATGTGTACTTAAAATATGGCACAAAACCGGTATTTCTTAAATTAAATATTAGCAATTTATTTGGTATACTACACATCTCTACCAGTATATATTTGAAAAATTGTACAATAACATTCTACATATGCGTAATCCATGACAATAGGAGAAACAACCATATTAGTTTGTAGAAATTCCAATTCAACGCCATTAAAATGGTTAAGTCTTCACATAGACATGTGCAAGGGATCAGGGTCTCATTTTTGGAAACAATCACCCTAATTCAACCCTACCAAAAAAAGAAGCAATCGCCCCAAAAAGGGCGGCCCAACTCAACAATGTAACAAATCATTCTTGTCTATAGATTTCACATATAAGCCAATTCTTATAGTACCATCCTTGACATATACTAGAGCAGACCTGCACAACTTGAGAGGATGTGGGGGCTGAAACCGCCTGGGACTTGGTAATGCCCATTTTGTGCAAATAATAATCACGGAAAAACAAACTCTTCTATAAATATAGTAATAAAGTTTAACTTTTTTTTTTTTTTTATTGAAAGTTTTTATTAAAATTTTTTAACATAGGTAAAGGAAGACATTGCACACATGTACATTTTAACAAAGGCATTCAGCATACAAGCCTAACAATAAGTCTCTAATGAAGGAACTTGGAAAAGTTAGGTTGAATATGCCGCATTTGAAAGTCCAGAGAGTTATAAAGGAGAAAGCTGTAGCCTTGAGTGCTAATGTCAGAGCTTACAAAAAACATTGAAGTCTACTTTTTAAGTCATGAACATATAGAGACTTTAAGACAAAGAAACAGGTAGCGGTACATACAAAGGAATGAAGGAACGGGTGGGGTGGGTGACCACGTGGGATAGGGCGTCATGGAGGCCCAACCATAGCTATGTAGAGTTCGTGGTGCGATAAACATCCCATGCAAACCACGTCTTCTCGAACTGGTCTATTTTGTCCCTGGGAGGGAGGCCGTTAAATATTCCATACGCCTGATCTTGCCACTCTTTGGCATAGGTCCCCTGCGGCTGGTGGCGCTGTCTGGCGCCATCTCCCCGAGATCAGGCACCTGGCCGCCGTTAGAATGTGTAGCAATAGAGAAGAGTCAACCTTAGAGAGAGACCCTGTACCGGGCCATTCAGCAGATAGGTTAGGGGGTCAAGGGGAATTCTTTCCATTAAGACCCTTGTGTAGGAGATTCTGCACTTGCGACCAGAAGCCCTGAACTATCGGACAATCCAGAAGATATGGGGAGGTCCCGAACAAGGCA